>VXBL01002908.1:712715-895255 GCA_013400195.1 Aramus guarauna
TTTTTTTGGTACCATTGAACCCAAACTATTGTAAAATATAGAGAACTATCATTTTTCTTAATTAGGGTATAGATGGAGTTTGGCTTCTGCAGAATAAACAGGAGAAGAGGAGAATCTGGGCAGTGACAGTCTTGAGTTTCTGCTCCTCCAAGTACTGAGCAGCAGTCAGTGCTACATAAGAAAAACATTATTTACCTATTGGATAAATTGTAAATCACTTCTCCAGAGGTTGAACCATCCTGATTTTATTCTTACCTGTTAGGTCACACTTCAGGAATGCCCTTCTTTTGAACATCTCTTCAATGAAAGAACTTGAAAAACAAATAAGAATCTTCATTGCAAAAGGGCGAAAAACCCCTCAATTCAGCTACATAAATCATGGCCCCAACTTGAACAAAACCTTTTAAATTAACTGATAAAGGATTCAGTGATACCCTTGAAATCAGCTGTCTGTCACAAGCCCATAATCTCTTTGCAGTGGGATAGGATTTGGAGAATGGGAATTACAGGAGTAGTTGAGAATTGACCTTCATGCTCAGGCACTGCCAACAGCCCATTTTTAGATTTACTACCACAATGACAACTATCGTGGTGTGTGTACTGCTGAGGAGAAGGGCTGTATGCAAGGTCCTTCATTCAGCCTTCCCCTCTCAGCTCCTCTCAGGAGACCAGCTGCACAGAAGGTGCCCACATTTTATATTGCCACTGCAAGTGGTGACAGAATATAGCAAGAGTGCTTGCAATTTGCATCCTATATTTAATGAAGAGGCCAGGGTCAGTTTTATCCACACTGGCCAATAATATACTGTTTAAATGCAGCTTCTCTGCCTGTGTACTGAATATGATTCCCTGACTTTATGTTCATAACATCCACATTTCAAGTATCTTGGTTTGGGGTTAGAAAGTTCCTGGCACCATATCAAGCATGAATTGTCCAGTAATGACAGCAAAGGAAGGCAGAAACATTCAAGCTAGTGTAAGCAGAAACATGAGCTTGTGAGAAATATTAATGCCACCTGCACTGATTACACGCTGCCTGAAAGAAGCTTTCCATGAGTGGTCCATAAGCATAACAGTGGTGGAGCACTTCACATTCACAGCTCCCACTATGCTTGTATCTGAGGAGATAATGATGGGAGGTTCGTGTTTGAGGTAAGGGAACTGCTGCAAGAAAATTAAACTCTGAGCATGAAGCAAACACAGAGAACTTCTCATCAGAAGTGCTGGTTTCTCTTGAATGAGAAACTCCAGCAAAACCAGGGTTCAAAAATATAGGTGTTCAGAGCACAGGTCCTGAGATAAGGGGAACGAGAGAACAAAGCCAGGTTATAGTGTCTCATAAATTCTGTAATTTTCTGAAGAATCAGCTCATCTCTCTCTTCAAGTATGTAAAAAAATCATCCTTCTAACAATGATGTATAGAGCAGAAATAAAAGGTCTCTACAGAATGTTGTTTTTTTGGTTTTTTTTTAGCACAGAGAAATATATAAGGTGTTAAATATTTCAGGGCAAGTCAGGAAGATCAATGAATGGGTTTATAACAAACATCCATCTAAGAAATTATTCCTCAGTGATACATGGAGATGTAATTGCAAGTAAGTAGGACAGCTAGCTCAAAAACAGGACAAGCAGTGGACAAAATTAAGTCACAGAATACCAGTCGTGGATGTAGAAGAGAAATGAAGGTTGCCAAGAGATGGCAAATGGATGTGATCACAGCATTTACCCAGACAAGATAGATGAACAAAGTACAAGGCAGAGAAAAATCACAGTAGCTCTCTTACTCCGTCAGTTGCCTTGTATCAGCAGCTGCTACTACTAATATGATGCTATCTGCGTTATCTATAATCAAAGTTTTATATTTTCAGTTGATTTGCAATATCAGATAGAGCTCCTGTGTAAAAGAGAAATGTGCACTCATTAGCACTGCTGAGAATACATTGTGGCAGAGCTTTGCAAAGAGAATTGCTGCTGGGCTTCTAGTGTAGCTGCTACTGCTGGAGCAGAGCAGTGAACTAATGAATTAATTCCTGTTTTGAAATATTCTCCATGGGATCACTCATAAAACACAGACCTTGTTTGCACAAGGAACAGAAATAGGTAACAGTCGTCTGCCCTGAATCTCTACATACTTCACAAAACCACGTACACTGTTCTGTCTGTGCTGTTGCTCACTAGATGAATAATCATATTTTGCTGGTGTAAGCCCACTTACGATTACTGAGCAATTTACAGAGAAAAGCACAGGAAGAAGTGGCAACTTGAGGGAATGGTAAATGGGGCTTCAGTGGCTCAGAAAGTGACAGGCTTTTTCCAACTATATCAGCTGATCAAATCAGGTGTATTTTCTCCCTGGACAAAGCTTGGGTGTCTTGTCTCTATGAGGAATAAAGAAAAAGAACAAGATTACTTATTTAGACACTATTAATTATGTACATGTATATATGCTTGTGTGTATGCATATATAATCATATTATATCCCATCTTCAGAGTTGCAACCAGTCTTGTCCCAGTTGTGCTGGCTAGGAAGCTAATGCAGATCTAGATATAGCCACTAAAACACAAATCCTTTGGTCTGATTAACATGCTCAAGTTATGAGCACAGGAGGCATCCTCAAAACATGATTCCTTTGTTTGTTTCCTTCAAAGAGATAAAAATAAAGCAACCTGTAGTTAATGAATGCCTGAGAAATATAAATACAAAAGAGAGTTTTGTGAAGTTGTTCTATGAATCAAAGTTCTTTTGAGCTAGTGCTGCTGCTTAGGGATTAGTGGTAATGAATGAGTGCAAGTGAACAGGTCAGGAAATATGACTGAGAATAAGTCTGGAAGTAAATATGCCTGGCTGCCCAACTGAACGTGATGTGAGATGACTGAGTGACTGATTCAATATGGCTGAGTATGAGTAAAAGAGCATACTGATTCAATATGACTGCAAGGATAAAAGATCATGTGTGTAAATGATTATCTCACTGGCTGTACAAGTAGAAGATGAGGTGAAATGACAGGAGTAAATAAAGGAAAACGGGAACATCTGAAATGCAGAAAAAGCAATGACAAAGAATAGTCCCAGATGGTCCATTTTGGATAATCAATGGAAAATCCACATTATCAATTGGCTTACACATAGGATGGAAGTGCACTACTGAGTGCATGAAATTACCAACCCCTGCACCTGACTTATCCCTGAGATCCAACAAATTAAATGGTGAAATGAAGAGCACTTGCAAAAAGTTCTTACTGTTAACTTATTTTTGAGAGGACTTTCTTAAATGGAGACTCTCCTGACTTCTCTAAAGTGACTTTATAAACAAGCATGCAGGACATATGCAAAAGGCCAGCTCTTCCAGACATCTTTGCAATGTGTCTTGTTAGTATAACAGAAACACTTTTTGAAAGGGAGTGGGAATAGGATACCTCTTTCTGCTAGGGAATTACTAGATTTACAAGTTCATCGATTTATTAATATATATTTAGATTCAAATTATCTAGCTAATGTAAGTGGCCTTATTCTTTTTTTGCTCTTTCTTGAACAGTCTCCTGTGCATGTGGGTGGAGGACATTAAATATGGTTATAAAATACCACTTCATTCATTTTCATCAACCATTTTGTGCTCGGTAGTCATGAGGAGAATTACAACACAAGGCATACCAGTGGCAAGCAAAATCCTCCAACTCAGCTGTCTACCTGAGGAAAGTGCAAAGCGTGGTTCACAGGACGACTTGTCTACCCAACAGATTTAACAAGACCAGAATAGCTGAAGTACTGCAACTCTCATCATGCAGTTACTCCGAATAAAAGTAGATTTGTGCTCCGTATGGGAATGTAATGGCATGATTACCTTTAGAATGGTCTACCCTCCATCCATAGGTTTTACAACACTACAACTACAATAAAATAAGTGCACAAACAGGTGTATGTGTGTCTGCCCTTCTTTCCACCTCAATATAAAAAACAGAGTTAGTAAGCAAATAAGTGAGATATTCCTGCTCTTTGCATTTTGTAACACTCATAAAGATACTTTATCCTCTGCAATTTCTTTAACCTGCAAGCTGATGGTAATTAGAGACTTTTCTTCGAAATTTAAGGCTGGTTTATATTTATTTTAATATATTTATATTGTCTGGCAGGAGCAAATGTCAATATTTTGTAAAATATTAACTGCTTAGGGATATTAAAATATGAGATACTTCTATCTCAGGTCTGAAAAAATAAAAATAAACTTTTTGTATGTGATTGCATTTGGATGCCATTAGGATGTTCAGAAATTACAGAAATACAGATATTCATATGTATTTGGGAAATCATCTACTTCTCTTCCGTTGTCTACTGAAAGGGTGGGTGAAATAGGCTGGACACATAATTTGTTTGGTACTTCAAATGGTTGCCTTGCTGAGGAGTTGAACTGAAAGAAGAAAATCCTGCCTGACACAAGGCAGTGGCATGTCTTAAAATGAAAAATAGTGAGAGAAGTGGAAGTTACATACAAGAAACCTTCTGTTACTGTCAAAAATTGACAATCATGTAATTTGGGGTAAGAACATGATCCTTATCTCTGGGGTATAAACAGTGTGTTTCTACTGATGATGCGATTATGCAATTTGAACAGATATGCAATCATAGATTTAAAATTATAATACTGTTTGTGATATTAAATAAGAGGCAGCTACTCTCTGAGTAGCTTTGTCAACCTGCTACAAATGTTAGCAATACCAATAAAAACAATGACTCAGGAATAAATTTTAAAATCACCTTATAGTACTTTTCCCCCTTGGGCTAACTTCCACACAACATACCAGCACAAAAAAATAATACAAAAAGACCAAATTCTCTCACCTTGAGACTGTAGGAAAAATGGAAATGTGTATTTCCAGTATTTCTGCAATGTCATCAGTGCTCCTCTGGAGGGAGATGTTCTGGAGTGGCCCCTTTCTCCTCCTACAAAGGAGGCATCCCATCGAAAGGGACGCCTTGCCTCCTTACCAGGGCAAGGACTGAAATCCATGTGCTTTGTTACAGGCCAGTATGCTCCTGCGAGCTGCAGATGGTCTTCACAAAACATCAGTCAGATTGCACAAGAGTTTCCCTTGTATTAGGGTCTGGGAAAAGGCCTAGCTTTTGGTGGTCATACGGCAGCATAATATGAACAAGTTTTCTGCCCTTCTTCTTTTTCAGGTCAAGAACATTTTAGTGTATTGTAATAATTGTCTCTTTCCTTAAAATTTCAGCATGAGAGTTTTCTCTCCTCCTTGCCAGGCAGGGGGGTTCACGCCCTTCCGAGGGAAGTATGTGGTGGCACGTTTGTTGCTGACCAAGCCCCTGAGAAACTTTGGGCATAGTCCTGGACGGCTGCATAATTAAACCTATGAGAAGAAGCAGTCTGAAAGCAGTCAGGTTGCAAGGCTCTGAGTTAAACTTGCACCATTTCCACCCCAAAGGCACAGGTCTGGTAGCCAGAAGCACCAGCTGGAACTTAACCTGCACGGAAAGCTCTCCCTGGCTGCTGCAAGCAGAGTTGCCCAGTCCCAGTGAGGACCATGCAGTTGCCATGCTTCATATCACCTGCGAGTCCAGGAGATCAATTATTCACCACCCCACCAGCCTCTGGAGATGTTCATTGGAGTGTCCTTAGCCCTTCCTTGTTGCATTCTGGGCTGTGGTTGTCATCTTTTCCTGAGCCCAGACACTAAGGGCCAGTGTCCAAAGGTTGCTTTATAAAGCTTTATAAAGCTTTGTGTTTGTCCCATAGTGACTCCTCTCCCTTCTGAGAGACCTGTCTCCACTCTGTTGGAACCCAAAAAATGAGGTCAATAGGCAGCTAACCATCATCCTGCTTAAAAATGCCTCCAGGTGTCCCTAACAGCTACTCGTAAAAAGAAACTAGGAAGCCATTTAGACAAAGTAAAACATCGCTGTCACTAATACTAAAAGTCTCTTGCAAATTTATTTTGCAGTAGGGTGTAGGTGGAGGTATTCCTCCTCCTGTCTGTTACTCCTTCCATCCCTTCAGTGAGCACTTTGCACTTGCAGCAATTGCAGACTAATGCCATGCAGGGAGGTTATACCTCTGTCGGAGAGCACAGGAATGGGGTGGGGTGAGACGAAGAATAAAAATGCTATAATTCATAATTACGTCATCGGGCCCAGTTTGAAACCTTACATCAACTCCATTATCGACAAGGACTGCTTTAGGAATAGAAATTATTCTGTTGTCACTTCATGGGTCAGTGAAGGAGAAATACAGGAGCAATAAAATGTAAAGAGCCTTGTGATTTCATGATTAGGTTTTATATTATGATTGTAGCAAGTTGCTGTTTAATGGCCAGGTTTTCCTTTAACTTAAGTCAATGGGTCTTTTCTGCTGATTTCAGTGTTATAGATTCTCAGCTTGCTCTTCAGTTATTTGATGATTTTAGATTTTGTATAATGTCTGTGAATTGGTGTTTCAGCAAGTTCTTGGTGATCCATCAAAAAGGCCAATAGGCTTTTACCATCCTGTCAACTATTTTATTAGCTTCCTTTATTTTAGAATATTGAAGTTCAAGAATAATAATTTTTCCTCTCCTTTTGTTGACAGTGAGGACTCTTACAGCAAATTTTAAATAATACCTGTGACTGTGCACCTCTATTAAAGCTCAGTCTGCAGAGAAAGCAATTATATCACCTTATCTGGGACTTTTCCCTCTGTCGCTTTCTCTCCATGATGATCGTACAGGGAAAATAATTTATGAGGCATTAAGAGTCAAAACAAGCCCTCAGAGATGCAAAGGAGGACTGGGATTAGCAATTAGATACTACATTATGCGAGTGTAACTAATCACAGAGGTAGCTTTCCCTCACCGGCAGCAAGACATGACAAGAATTGTTGAGGCTGTGGGTCCATCATCTTAAATCCTGACAAGACTAGTTCTGACTAACAGTACTAGCCTTATGGATAGTCAGTGGCCTCTCTAGTAGTTGTTAAATTTAAGAGAAAGCAGACTTTTATCCCACCGCTACAGCGTGTGATGTCTCTTTGTTGGCTGTTAGCACCATCTGCAAAGAGGCTGTGAAATCAGCTTTCAGACATCCTTGTATATGAGGACAGCAAGAGAAAATTCAGAAAACATTCCAACATTTCAGGTTAAGTTTTGTAAAAGTAGCAAATGATGTTGAAATACCATCCAGTCTCTTCTCTGCTGTGACTTAACATTTTTATTGAAAATGAGGCTTTTTGAAGGCTTATTATTATTTGTGAAAGTCCTGTGGCAGAGATGACACTTAGTGGTGTTTTTCTGAAAAAGCATACTGAAGGCTAATGCTCCACTTGTTTGTTTGTTAACAGCTATTTCTGGACTGTGAAGTTAGAAGGAGATAGAGAATGAGGATCATGTCCAGGCTGAAATCCACCTAAGTCTAGTGATGAGGAGGTTTAGAAGAAGAAGTGCAGAACTGGAAAACTCAGTCTGACGTATTTTTCCAATATTTGAATGAATGATGTGAAATAACTCACTGAAACTTTTTGTTCTTTTCCATACTGGGCTAAGACAAGTTTTAAATTGGGCTAGTTAACGTATATGAATAATGCAGTATAAAAAAATTCCACTTTATCTATAGCTAACATAGTAGAGGTTGCAGGGTTAGTACCTATGAAGCTGCACATTAGGTAGACTGAACCTTGAACTGAGAGAAGTTGCAGCAAAGGACAACAGTCTCCAGTGACCGTAGACCTTCTGGGGTCTTTGCTAGAAGCTGCTGTGGGACAGACCCTTCACAGAGTTCCTCAGGTAAAACCAGTCTGGTTTTCTCTGCTCCTTTCCACTCTTTATAAAACAGTGGGAGTCACATCTAGGAGGCCTGGTGTGTAGGTGAGTGAGGGGTTTCTTAAATTCTTTGAAGCTTAAAAGCATAATTTGAGCTGAAATGTTTAATTTGAGTATCAATAAATACTTTTTAGTGCGATTTTTAAAGGAGGTTATTGAAACTTTTCTCCAAGCCTTCTGTCTTGTAGAGTAGTCACTCAGAAACAGAGAAGATAGATGGTACCTGTAGCTGCACTTCTCTCAGGAATAATTAGTAACATTCAGCTTCAAAAAAACTGAACTTGCCACTTCCACCCCTGCCAAGAGCCAAGGGATAGATAGCGAGTCTGGAGAAATTGCCTCCCAGAGAAAATACTGCTCGTCACCAGGAAACTTCATCGAAGGGACAGATATCTCAGGAACATCTGCATCCTGAAGTTCTCTAGGTTTCTCGAGGTGACCTCCAAACATTCTTATGATGAGGGAGATCCCACTGGAACCTGTCACGCTCCACAGGGGAAAAATCCCAAACTGCTTGGGAGGGCAGATGGCACCTTACAGAGCAGGCACTTCGGGGATGAGCGAGGTGACTCCCTCTGCACCATGTTATCACTCTGAAAAAGCCTAATGCCAGTTGACACTGTTCTGCCAAGGTTAGAGTGACTCGTGGGTCTCCGTTAGGTTGCCACTCAAATGTCTTTCCAACCCAAAACTTTAAGAAAAAAACAGCACAAAGCCACCTAACATTTAATCTACTGCCAATGTATTGTGTTTCCTATCATAGATATCTCACCGGGTACATAAATGGATCCTCTATGTGCTTATCTCAGCTGTAATATTTTACCTTAAACAGGAGAGTCATAAAAATTATTTCTAAATGTAACAATACTGTGAAACTAGGATGTATTTTCAGAAGGAGACACTCTATTTAACTCAGGTCTGTGAAATGTGTAGGATACCGTGTAGTCAGAGGCAGTGATGACCCGCCCCAGGATGGGACCCTGCTCTGATGCCGCTTTGCTCTCATCAGTGGCATTTCCCCGCTCTTCTGTGGCTCTGAGGCTGGAAGCAGCTTCCCAATCTATGTTGAGCAAATCTGACTGTAAAACTAGAAGTAAATCATACGTAGCATCTCTCCCTGGGGATGTGTGCTACATACACATAACAATACCTCCAGCTGAGAAAGCCATTCCCAGTGTGCCTCTTTAATGGTAGGAAACTAGCACTTAATACAAATACTTTAGTAGCGTGCACCCCCATTCTGCTTAATCTTAGCAAAGCTTCTTTTTCCTGTTTTAAATTCAGAGCTTCAGTTCCCTTGATCCAAGAGGTTAAATACTTCAAATCACATCAGTGCCCTAAGATTGTGAAGGGCCAGCTCAATGATGATGACTGCAAGTCGAAACATTAAGCATGCAAATTATCAGCCAAGTGACAACTGTTAAGCTGTATTAAAAAGTATGTTGCTTCTGCTCAGCAGACACACAGATAGAAACGATGCTACTGTGATATTTGGGAGGGGGTAACAGAGTTCAAAGTGCAGGGAAAGCATTTGTTCTCTTGTCTGTTCACTTGCTGTTTTGAAAACAAGCAATCACCTCAAGAAATCTGCAGCTGAGATCTGTCACCAGGCAATGTCCTTACTAATAAATACAGGATGTTGATGAATAAAGGAAAAATATTAAAAGAACCTTTTGTATAATACCATATCCACCTTATTAGACCAATTTAATATTTTCTGTGAGTCATAGGTGGCATAAAACGGCATTTAAAGGCAAAAGCCTCTGGCTGCTGACTGCTTACTATTGTCGTATAAATTCCAAAAGCTGATAGAGCTTGTCCAAACAGTTCTGTATATCACATTGATTTCATCTTTTCCTTCCATGAGGATACAATCCTAAACTGTATAGAAATTAGTTTGCTTTAAATGTGTAAAAGAGATTTCTTTACAAAGTCAACAGCCAGCATTCAAGGAGCAGTACTTTGCACATGTCCCTTTACTTGTTTTTAAATGGACGTACATCCTACTTTTAAGTCTTCTGCCACAAATATGGAAACCTGACAATGACCCGAAATAAAAATGTACCAACCAAAATATGTCCACTTCCTCCTCCTGCCTCTGCAATTTATTGATGCTGGAGGTCAGAGAGTTAAATACTATCTCTAGATTTTGTAAAAAATAGCTGGATGATTTTATGACACAGCTCAGATCCCAGTCCCACATCATGCAATTCACAGAGTGAATTATGGTTTAGCTGTCACATGGCATTTCACCTTTGACTCCAATAAAAGCAGGATCAAACCTCATCATCTTCTAAATAATGAGGGTAATATTGTGTCTTCACCAGTGTCCATCCTGCACCACTGAACCAATCTGCTACAGTAAATCCCACATTCCTACTGCATTGCTGTGTTTTTTGTAACAGTACAAAAGCTGATGAAGACATTCGTGCCAGCCGGCAAGACTGCATCCTCTTACTGAAACCAGTAATGTTATTCTCATCGTACAATTTCTGACTTCTGTGGCTTGTGAGTATCTTATTCACTGATAGACATCGTAACTGTAGGCAGCCTGTAAACAGAAACTCAACCAAATATAAATACAGTAACAGTAAGTGAGTTCATAGACAAATTGTTCTGGAATGTGCAGATCTAAGTACCCACCTTGCAGCAAGGAAATGAGACACAGCACCACTGAGCCAATCAGAAAGGTTTTGTCAATGCCCAGCGCTTTTAAATGATTGTTTCCGAACCTCATGAGATAATACTTTGCACTTTGGTATGGAAATTAGTCATACACAACCAAAGCTTATACTGCAATATATATGGCAATTTACATTCATTCCTGGTGTAAAATCTGCATTCCTAATAGGATGATTCTTTGGAGAATTATTTTCTACTGCACAAACCAACTTTAAATGTTTATGTCTGGCTATCATCACTGCTGCTTATGACTGGTCTTCCAGACAACAATGGCTCAGAGATCTGGTGCAGTCCATTACTTCTTGAGACACTTCCTTTGGAACTGGTCCATGTATACTGCCACTATCCAACAAATATCTTTACTTGCTTGGCCCTTAGTACTTGGAAGACATTTTTTCCTTGGCATTTTAAACACTAGGTTCTGTGGGATAAAGCACAACGTAGTTCTTTTGGAGAAGCATCTGGAATTCATCTGCTTAAAGAGTGAGCATACACTTGTAGAAGATAGTGTTTGTAAAATGATTACCCACCTTCTTGATTTAATAAAGTTTTATACAACTCCAGATTCAAGTTAATGCAGCTCTGAAACAACAAGTTGTACTTCTACCATAACGTAACAACTAATCACAATCTCTTTTATTTGCTGCTTTTCATTTGCTGCACCTCAAAGTACTTTACAAAGGAGATCAATATGATTATCCCTAATTTACGCACGGCACAACTGGGAGACAGAAAAGTAAGACCAACCACCTTCCAAGTTTTTCATGACGTTTTTATAGACTTTCCAAAACAGAGATCACAAATGCCAGCTGAGCAACCAACATCAAGCACAGCTCGATGAGACGATGATGGATATCTGTAATATGCAGCCATCTCAGATTTCTAAAGTGGTTGATAAGGTACCATGTGTGACATGGGTTTGCTGTACTGCATTACCTACAGCAGAAGTCACCAGAAAGAGAAAGACCTCTGCTATTGACAAAAACGTTTCCCCATTCTTGTCCAGAGCAGGATGCTGAGGCGGGCAAGCTATCCTGCTGTGAAAAATACATCTGAAGCCTGCTGAATGCTATAAGAGTGCAGAGGAACAGCTCTCACCTAAAGAGGCTGAAGTGACCTTTTTGGAATTGTAGGTAGCTTATTCAGGCAATGACCAATGTATAATGGGAAGTTCCTCTAAGGAGGAATCATCTTCCTTCTTTGTGAACTGACGCTCTACCCAACAGCTCAAGTGTTTATAGGAATGAGTTGTTACACAATTCCTGACAGTCAGGTAATGTGACTTTGACTGTATTGAACATAGCCAGAATTTGGAGGAAGTCTGACAGGATTGAGGAAATGTCTTTGCTATCCCTAGCCCATGACTTAGCACAAAAACAATGTGATAACTGTGTTTCCTGAAACAAAATTGTAGATATTTGAATGACATCCCCACTGTTTCCTACTGCAAAAATGTTATGATGAGCTTGTCTTACATGTGTTACATAGAAATGCTAATGTTAAATATTGGTCTTAAATTTCAGTTGGTTAATACAGCAGTCTTTAGCATTGCTATGCAACAATTTCAATTTATGAGCATGAACAACTATTTTTATCACATCCTCCCAGTATACAGTGTGCGATAAGCTGTTTAAATCACCCAAAACTGTTTTGCCAATGCACCTTCACCCTGATTGGGAATTTCCTTATTATTCCAGTCTTAGGCTTTTCTTGATGAAAAACGACATGTTGTGCCAAATTTGCGTAGCGGTCTCTGCATCAGTAGGAGTACTGAAAGAATTAAGGCTCTGTCATTTTCCAGTTGCAACAAATAAAATAATTTCCAAAAAAAACCAAGGCTGGGTTACATTCCCAGAATGGGTTTCGGCAGGATCACAACACAGCACCACTGTCTGGTGCAAGAAAGCTGCCATGTTGAGTAGACGTTTTAACCTAAATTCCTTCAACACGGTTATGAACAAAAGTGCAGCCCTAGACTGGAAAAGAAGGCCATGAAAAACACACATATGAAAGAGTAATTGTTGGTTTTGCTGTGAAGAACATAGGCTTGGAAAAGGCATCCTGCGTCATTGTGTCCAGTCCCCTGCTGTCTTAGGCAACCACAACATATAATCCTTTTCATAAATTTATCAAGTTCCATCTTAAACCCAGTTAGGTTTCTTGCCCCCAATGGGAAGGCTGTTCCCAAGCCTCACTGTGCTGAGGGTTAGAAATATTCTTCTAATTTCCAGCTTACATTTATTCATGGCCAATTCAGACCCATTTGTTCTTGTGCCAACATTGTTCTGTAGCTTAAATAGCTTCTCTCCCTCTCTTGTGTTTACCACCCCCGATGAACTTACAGAGAGCAGGCTGTCCCTTTGGCCTCTTGCTGTCGTGCCGTCCTGTTTGTACATGAGCTGCGATCCCCCTCAAACAATGGATGGGCTATTGTTTTGGGAAGGTTAGCTGCAAATAAAAGCAGCACTCTGTCTTGCTGTCCGGGATGGTCAAAATCCAGCACTGGGTGTCAGGCGATCAGCAGAGCCCTCTGGAGCTCCAAGTTGCAGCTAAGAAGGTCCCAGGGAAAACAGAAGTGTAAAGTCATAATAGACCAGTCATAATAGACGCAATATAATGGGCCAGTTTAACACATTTCCCCAATTATCCCTTACTACTTCTGAGTCGGAAAGAGCAACAACTGTTAATTACAAAACAGACCTACTGGTCCATAGTGGCTAGGCAGGGAAAAATTATCAGCAGCAACCAGGCTAAACAAATATTTTCAACATTGTCACTGTGCCTGTGGGAGGAGAAAACACATCCATGCTTTTAGGCATAATGGGAGTAAGTGGCCTGAGAGCCTGGGGTGCATCCGAGCCAAACATTTCTCTTATGAAGGCTCCTCCGTGTGTGCCTAGCTTAGCTTTTTGCAGCTGTTAACTTCCAGGAGGCAGATTCTGAGCTTTTTTTGACAGTCCCCAATTTCAATATTGAAAGGCTAGCTGTATTCCTTAACATATGCCAGAGCAATTTAAAAAGGTTCTGGGCCCCTTGTGTTTCTTGTTTGTGTGGTTTTTCCTGTGCTTCTGTGATTAGGGTAGGAAATCTCAGCCTTTCATGATGTAAATGGCTTTTTCTCAATGAGAAAGATTCAAACACTGGTGTGCCTTATTAAGGATGCAGTTGTATCCAAATTCCTCTCTCCATATGTTTTTCTGTATAGATATGTATAGAGATACATATATCATATATCAGTTCTATTCTGTTCTGTTCTGTTCTGTTCTATTCTGTAGTGGGTTTGGTAGGAGAGCGAGGAGTAGTAGAGTCTTTTGGGAGGGCCTCATAGCTTGAGGACCTTATAATTTAATTCTTGCTAGTATGACTACGGTTGCTGTTATATTCATAAGTGTCTAGCTCTCTTTCTCAGCTTCACTAAAATATCAGTCTTTTAGTCAAACCACGTTGTTCAGAGGACTTTCTGCTTTCCAATATACTCATAAAGGTCAGAAAATTCATCTATATTGTATTTTCAAAATTATCTTCGAGCTAGACACAGATTCTTACATACTGTTCAGGAAAAAAAAAAAAGGAAAAGCCTTAGACTCCAAAAATTTCTAAAGACCCAGAGCCAAACCAAAGAAAAAAAGAAAGGATCAAATACAGTCTCACAAAAAGTGGCATGAATTTCTTAAAATGAAGTGAGTTACAGCTGTAGGGCAGTTCCTGCTCTAGCACTTTAAAAAATCATTTTATCCTATTACAAAAAGCTTGTTCTTGGTTTCATATGCAAAGGTGAAGGGCTCCTAACATGTCATTTCCTGGAAATCCCTAGTTTGCAAATCACACATAATGATGTTAAAGCCAAAATGGAGAAGTGGACTCCTTGAGATAACATTTATCCATAACCTTGTCTTTCTGTGTGTAATGCTGCCACATACATGTGAAGAGCTGATGGGGCACGCTGTTCTGCAGCACCCGTTTCAGCAATGTCACAGAGAGTCTCCTCCCACACCAGGCACCCTCACCCATTTCCAGGGCATCCATCACTGGCCCAGCCCCTGCAGACAGGGCTGGAAGAACAGAGGTAATGTTTTCTTAGGTTGTAGCCATCACCTGCTCATGTTTCGGAGGCAAATCGGTCCGTACAGCTTCTGTTTCCAGAGATAACTTTTGGCATAGGGATCATGTCTGCCACAGAGGCGAACACCAAAAGGAAGGGTGTGAGTGCATCAGGAGGGGAAAGATGGACCTAAGTCCACTCCCAACTCCTGATATTTCAGTTTCACTTGCAACAGATTTGGTACTGTCCTTGACACATGATCAGACTCAACTTCAGCTCATGTATATGTCAGCTAGACAGATTTGGCAGTGGGAGCTGGTGTTGGGCTTTTCAATCAAATTAAGCAGTCTGGGTGCAATAGATGAGACTATTCCCTTGAATCATCTCGCTGTGATTCTGACTTCCTTTCGCAGTGGGTTGGAGGGAGGCCAGTGGTTCGTGAGGGTGCCTTGGGCCAGGAAGAACATTAGGAGAGATAGCAGGGATTTATCCACTCTGTTGGAAATTAGTCCCCCAGTGATCAATGCTGATTCGCTTCTTCTCTGGACAGTCTTTCCTGGCTTCATGGATTAGATGCTGGTAGTGTGGGGAATAACAATAAAACCATTCGCTAGCTGCATCTGGTGCAGGGAAAGCTTTCCAGAGATTATTAGTTTAAGCATCCTAGAGAGACATAATGAAAGGGGAATCATTATTACAGTGTGTGTGTTTTAGGGGATCCATTACTGCAGTGTCTTGGCATTATTACATAATTTAAAATAATAAAAACAATTATCCTTCAGGATAAAGGAGACTTTGAAGACGCTGAGTTATATGTCACTGCCTATGTATTTGTTAGGTCAGCAGCAGTCTGGCTCGGTCAGTTGAAGCTGAGTAAAATGCAAGCAACAGAGGTAAATCTTGGGCAGCAATAGGAAAGCTGCAAGAGTTGGGTTCAGCATCATCCACAGCAGAAGTGACTTCTACGTCTCAGAGCTCGCCGCCAGTGTCACCATGCTGCTACATAGCTCAGGCTCAGCTTGTTCTTCTTCGGCTTTACGTTTCTCTGTAGTGCAGGGAAGTACAGAAGAGCAGGGGTTGGTTTTGTCCACAAGGGATGCAATTTTCCTGCGTAGCCATCCCATGAAGGCTGTATCTGCAGATGCATTGGGACACAAAGATCAAATGGAGATTCCCGAAGTTATTACTACATTCCAAAATCTCAAGCTGGAAAATTTCTTCCACAAACTACTTGAATGCTTTAGTACTCGATGCTTGTGACCCTTGTAGCAAGTCTGAGATGGCAGCAGCGAAGTCTGAAAGGAAACCAGTGGGATCGGTGAGGTATCCTGCTCTTTAGTAATAATTATTGTGGCACATGGTAATTGCTTGATGAATATGCATGTGAGGGACTTGGATCTGAGCAGGAGGGCTTTTTCCCCTCACATCTTTTCCTTCTGTATCATTGACTTGCTGTACTTGCATAATACTATAGGTTTTGGAAACTGCAGGGACTCAGAATTTTTGAATATGGGAATGCTCTTTCTGAGCCTTCAGTACAGATTTAGTTGTCTAACTTCAACCTTCCAACTTTGTAAATGTCAGCTTTCACTTGTCTCAAAAAAGACTTGGGAAACCCAGTCAATTCAAATCAGTAATATGCTTACCAGACACTGCACAAAACGTGCTACTTACATGCAAATTATTAGTGATTATGTGTTATTTTGTCTATATTAAAATATATCAACACTGAACATATTGTCATAGCTACTGGAGGACGTGAGAGGGCTACACAGGCGAGTTGTCTTTATAAAATACCATGTGTTTGGCATAAAAGTTAACTGAGGCAAACGTTCTGTTTCAGTATATGTCATACAACCACCAGTGCGTGGAGATGACCCTCTCCCACACTAACACAGCCTTGAAGGACTGGCATTATGGAAAGCATCCCAGCTTCAAAATGCTGGACCACTTTCATCTGCCTTGCACACCACAAACTCCTCTTGAAGTCAGTGGGTGGTTGATCCTAAAAGAAATGCTGCGTCGAGAGTTGTGTTTTTCTTAGATAAAAGTTACATAGTGAACTTGCTCTCTCTGTCCCTTCCTCTGCTTTCGCCAAGTATCAACATCAGCAAGTATTTGTATTGGCCACAGCATTATTTTAAACAGAAGGAGCTGACTTGCACGCAGCCCACACGCAATCAAAATCACCACGTAGCATAAAGCTGATGTCACCTCTTGCTGCTACTCATACAATGGATTTTGCTTTCAGTCTGTGCACCCGTACAAATTTTGCTAGGCAAAATAATTCCAAAGTAAAGAAATTACTGAATCAAAAGAGTCTGAAGGATTATCAAAATTCAAAATGAAATTAAGAATACAAAGATGTCAAATGGATGTTCTTCTTAAAAATCTCTATCAGCTTGATTTTCACAATCCATTTTTCTTTTCAACCTGTGGAACATCCCCCTCCAAGAGTTAAACATACACAGATTTCAGGCTTCTTTTCTTTTTCCCCAAAACAATCACTTTGTCACCAAGGCACATATGAGAAATTTATGCCTGTCTCTGCTTGGCATCACTGCCACCTCATGGATTAATGAATTCTGTGTCCTCTAATTCCCCCACATTATGCACCTCTGTTTTGTATGAGTAGCCAAATGTATCAAGATTCATTTTAATGAATGTGAGTCATTCCCCTTATTCAGAAGGCAGGGCTGTTATGTTGTAAGTAAGCACACCATTAGCTGTGCTAAAAATAAACAGGCATTACCTGCAGGAAAACCTATATAGTAAAAGTACAGACTGCTAGGCACAAAAAAACCCAAAACAAAAACAAAACAAAAAAAACAACAACAAAAAAAACCCACAAAAAAACCCAAACCACCAAACAAACAAAAAACCAAACCAAACCAAAAAACACCCCAAAAACCCAAACAAAAAAACAAACAAACAAACAAACAAACAAACAGAAACCCACCCAAAAAACCCAACCCAAAATTAAAAAAAGAAAGACATGGCCTGGCATAGTGTCCATGCTGTAGACAAAGGAAACAGGATGGATTGCACAGGGTATCTACTGTACGTTTCCTCCAACAAGTCTGACAGCCGAGTAGAACCTGAAGATTACTTTACCATGAAATTTAAATTCAAAACATTCATTGTCAGCATACATTTTGTCAATACTGTACTATGTTTAAGTTAATTTAATTGTCAGTGCTGAAAGAAAAATAAACGGACGGTTCTTTTTAACACCGGTTTTCTTCTGTGTCTTGGTTGGTGTAGAGCAACTATTTCCTGTGTGGTTTGCTGGAGATTTCAAGGTTTGGAGATTCAAATATTTCAAGGTCAGCCTGAAGTTGCTTAAACAGAAAGCATGCATGGCTTAGCCATGTGGTATTTCTGTTCCATTATTTTCATGACTCTTAGTGTGGTGCAATGGGAAAGGCTCTGGTTGAGTCTCAAAAACCAAGCTCATAAATCAGTAAGTCAATCAACAAGTCTGGGGAACAATATGTTCTTCTATTTTAATTTCTTTGTGGGAAATGTGTAAATAGATACTGGCAATGAAGCTGGAATATAATGGGTACTTATAAATTAAGGCATCCAATGATTTATCTTCTCTACGTGCGATGTAAAAAGAGGTTATGCTTTCTGATCTGTTAGAAGACTATTTCTAAAATAATAAAACATTTTCAAGCATGAGAATTACTGTCTTCTGAGCAGCTTCCAAAAACTGGGAAGTTAACACACTGAGAAGATTTAAAGACTCTCAGCAGAACTTTTCTACATGACTGTACGTTATCAGGGACCTACCAGCAGCAGGTCCTGCACCGCACAACAGCACGACAGCCTGACCTGGGCAGGTGTGGCACGAGTTACCGCAAGCTCAGCCTGTCCTTGCGGTTCCCTCAGTGCAGGACCTCTGCGTGTGTCTTTGTCCACGTTTCCCACTGTAAAACTGGATGACGAACACCAGGCTTACCGGTTTCTCAGCAGTCTCTGGAGAGTAATTAATGTTTGTACAGAACTGATAAAGGTAGTCATAAACCATAAAATGCAAAACGTTTAGAAAAGAAAGGAAAAAGATTTAAAATTACTTTGTCCCTATCCCTTTGCTAATGAGCTTTTACTAGTATTTGAACAACTAAAATGCTGTCTGTACAACTGATCCCAAACAGCTAATTTAAGCCCCACTTACTGAAGTTCTTTTAAACAAAACAAACAAAATGTATTATATGTTGAAAATTCATTATGGAAAGAAACAGAAGTCATTTATAAAGTTACATCATCCATTCCAGGAAAATAATGCAGAATTTGTGATTTAGGAAGCCAAACACCAGCCCTACATCAAAGAGTCAACTAAATATTTACTACAAACAGCTGACAAATGGCAATTCATAACTCAAAAACGTCCACAAAACTGCTTGCCAACCTATTTTAAATAATTTTATTACTTTTTTGCTGTTGTTAAAAAGGGCCATATTTCTGGATAACTTACAAACGGGAGGGAAAAATAAGCATTTGAGAAACTAATTGTTTGCAAACAGTAGTCTGTCCTGCCCTAAGGACCTGACTTTTAAGGTGTATTTGGGCAGGCAGACCATAAGTGGACTTTTCAAAAGCTTCTAAATATCTAAATGAGGTACCTATGAATTTTTAAAATCTCATTTCTGTCTGTCCAAATCTTGGCATGCTTAAATGCCTTTAAAAGCTGACCCCATGTTTTTGCAACGTGAAAGGCATTATCTGAAGGCTCATCTCCACCGCAAGAGGCAGCTGCTATTACCGTACCGCAGTCATGTCCCTCAGATGAGGCCAACAAGAGTAAGCCAACACAACAAAGCAGCAACACACAGTGAGTTGTGCTATTTCAGGCTGCTCCCACCTTTATCACCAGAAGACCATTAGCTTGAACGCTACCTCCATCTTCAACCTGTTCTCTCAAACCACAAGCTGGCTTAACCTTAAACATGGCCTAAACTGTGCAGGAACAAGGGTCTGGAGAGGAATGACAATGTAGTATCTCAGTCTGGGGTGAGGAAGCTTCAAGTGACAAGTATTAATCAGATATATCTTCAGGCATGATTTAGTACTTCAGTTTCTATCTAAAACATGGAGTCCGTCCTTCTAGTTCCATAAAGATATATGGTATTTCTAAAAATATAATTCCTGATTAAGCCAACTGAAGAGCATGCCCTGTGTTGAGTCACAGATGTAAAGATTTAATATTGGATTTTGAACTGGAAAGACGCCTTTTTCTTTTAAAAAATATGGAGGCCAGATGTGTCAATGGTTGCTTGAAACCTAGTTATAGAAGTTCATAATTCAATCCTACTCTAAACTGCAGCAGGTAAATTTTTACCTTAAAACAAAGTTATGAAACAGCAAATATACCAGCAGTTTAGAAGCTGCCCACTTGTACCTGTTAAAAAAAGAAAAAAAGACAACAGAAAAACTGATTTGGAGTGGGATCTAAGAACTCGTCTGGGACCATTAGTGACAGAGATGTTCCCTAGAAAACAAAATGGTTCTCAGCTTCCCTTGGGAATGCAGTGATTAATTGAAACTCAAAAGGAAGGGACATGAAGAAAAACTCTTATAAAAAATAAACAAAACAAAGCGAAATACCATGAACAGCACATTGCAGAAAAATCTGGCTGGCTCTGAACCCTGCTCATGATAATACAAAGAATGAAACCATTAATTTAGAACAAGCTTCTTTCATGAGGTTCTCTAATTTTTCTTAATTTGTGAGTTTTCCAGGTATTTTTTTCTTGAATATACCTACCATGAAAAATGCTATTAAATTTGGAATAAACTTTATATATGAATATACATATATTTGTATATACAGAACTTTATATATATAAACTTTGTAAAAATACACAGCACCCATCACATTGTGGGTGTTAATATCAGCTAAATAGGTGGCTTTCCTGGCCAAAATGTCTCATTCTCTGTCTTTATTGCAATGACTTTGAAACTTAGAACTAAAATCCCAGCAAAAATTCGTGCACGTGAATTCCACCTGTATTTTCAGTACTCTGGCAAACACTCCTTCCACTGAATGAATTTGCTGGAATATTCCTGTAATACAAGTATAGAGTCAGACGCAAAAACAGATGATGTAGATTATGTTAGAAATAGCTGAATTATTAGGGTCACAGCACTTGATCATCACGGTTTTCAGAGCAACAAAGGCTGGCCTTAGACCTGCGAAAACAGGCAGCTGCACAAGGTGTCTCCTTGCACTGAAATTACTTTCTGGCTGCTTTGTCAACAAAGTGGCTCCCCCTAGGCAAGTCTTGCTTGCCCTTGAAAGAGTTGCAAGACTCGTTCTGCACCATAAATATGATCAACGGATAGTGGGACAGATTTACTGCTTCACAATCCTGTTCTAATCTCTTCCTACAATATCATCAATTCCCTCTGTTGCAAAAAATTTCCCAGCACAACAGCGTGAGGCTGGAAATGCTTGCCTTTGCTCTCCAGCAGCCGAGGGGATGGCTTCTTGGTATCCTCGAGGAGGTAAGCTGGGGAATCTGTACTGCAGGTGTGAGTGGCATGGGGGTCTCCACACGAGCTAGTCAGGAACAACGCCCTGAGCATCCCCAGCTGTCACCGTGACTTTGTCAAGGCCTTTGGACAACAGAGAGATGTTGTAGGTGTCACAGCTTTATGAGAGGAAGAACCATGCAGCGTACAAATCAAAGTGCAGTCATGCAATTGTGTGCTACAGGTAGAGGACTTGGAATGTAGAAAAAAAACCCACAGAATTTTGATTGCCTTTCTTTGTCCTGTGCTTCCTGGATTAATTTAGCGATTGTTGCTTCCTGCTCTAAAACTCATATTTGCTGGTGGACTCCTCACTTCTCATTTGCAGTAGGAGCTGTTGTGCTGTCTGGAATCAATTAGCATAAAAGCGCTATTTTTATTAATGATTGAAGTCTTTCAAAGGTCAACCCAAGCATATCAATGGGAGGGTGTATCAAGTGCTGTAGAAACGCACTGAGAAGCCCTTTAACAACTGCTCTTTAAGCTGGGCAGACAGTGAAAGAAATCCAGTATCAAACAGCTAGGAATAGAATATGAGCAGGATGCTGAAGTCCAAATTATCTAACAAAAGTCCAGCTGCCTAAACAGAAATCAAACCTCAAAGATTTCCACGTCATGAATGACTTGTGAAGCTGTCATGTTGGATTAAATTACAAACTTTTACGCATGAACCCTTTTCTACTTTTTTTTTTTTTTCTTGGACTATTTTCTAAATGAAACAAATGTAAATGGCTACTTACTAACAAAACCAAAAAGGTTTTGGTGGCATTTTTCATAGATTTGTTTCCTCATATCCACCTACCCATCTTCCTTCTGCAGATGTTCCCTGCTGAGGAGGACAGCTGACCAGCTGGTCAGAAATCAAACCATGACATCTGATGCTGATAGACATCCCTTCTGGGTATTGTCTCCCATGTCCGCTCTACTGCAAGCAAACTAAACAATGTCCGAAAGTTTATGTTAAGTCCTTCTTAATATAAGAAGTCCACCTATTACTTCTATATGTAGTGTAAAAAGTCCATCCAAATGTCTGTACTGAAGTCAGACAGGAATCCTTAAAAGAAAACAAAAAAAGAAAAAAGGTTGGCATCTTTTCTGAACATAGGTCATGAAATAATTATAGACTTAACATGAAACTATTCATCTTTCAGCAATAAATCAAAGCAGATAGGTAGATATTTTCCGAGACAAATGTACAAGAAGACTGATGAAGTCTGGCAGGATGAGTAGTAACCATAGCTCTGTGTTTGGCAGCCCTGGGTTTGAGTTTACCCGGTCAGCAGTTGAGACAGGACCAGTTCTGAAAAGGGATAGCCAGAAACAGAGACATGTAAAACCTTGACAGACCTAAGTTAATAAACTAAAATGGAAGCTTAAGAAATCATACAACTTCCTTCAGCAGGCAATGTCATATCTATCCTGAACTAACGTGCAATCTAAATTTGCTTCTTTTTTTATCCTATATATGTAATGCCATTTAATAGATAGGCCAATTCTAACAGATTAATAATATACGGAAGAAAATCTTCCAGAAGAAACTTTGAAGGCAAATCTTTAGCTGTCAGCTGCTGTGCCTGTTTTTCAATGCTTAGACCTTGTTGGAAGTGAAGTCTCTTTAGCCTATTTCAGTCTATGTCCCCAAAACTATCATTACATCTCAGAAAGTGCCAAGCTTCTGACTGGTGACCTTATACTGTTTTCTCCCCAAGTACAAGTCTGACTTTGACTGATACATGTGTACGAAAAACAGAATAGCTGGGTTTAGTTCAGTAAGGGAGCACAAGTTTGCCCATATGTTTGGATTTATTTTATGTAAAATTGTGTGTATATTTAACCATCACTTTAGGATGATAGCTCTGAGCCTCAATTTTTGGTATTATTAGCAATTAATTCCCTGACCTGATGATAAACAATTTCCTCGCTACATCGTATGTCTCAGTAGGAATAATAATAATGATAACAAAATTCATAGTAACACAATTGTCAGATAAATGGTTAATTTGTGAATTAATCTCTTGGTAAATCTTGCTCTTCTGATTGTCCATTAGTTGACAACTAATGGCCTTTAAGTTATAACTGTACATTTATTTTTAATTATTAACATCTGATCTCACTAGTCGTAATGATTTTATTGACAATATCTGAATCACAAAATCAATTTTCTTCTCTTAGGTAAAGAGTTCATTTAATTAAAGTCAGCATTTAATAAAGGGGAAACATTAACACATTATGTAGCAGCTATCTGTTTCATAATTACATTAAACAGCATGCCTTTATCTGTACACTTCCCTCTGGTTAAAAAAAACCCAAAACCAACAATCCAGAATTGCATTAAGAGTTATATTTGTGATTGCTTCACTTCAGCATTTGAATAGTTGTATATATTAACAGAAAATAGCATTAGCATGAAGAACAAGCACAGATATAAATCACCAAGAGAAGGCATCTCTGCGAACATAACAGAGTGACGAGGGCCCAGCAAATCATGGTTGTCTAATTGCTTCATTTACATAGACGTTGATGTTCACAACAAAACATCAGTTGCTGTACTGGAAATGCCTCTGTGAGTACAGTTGCAGTTAGATGAAGGTGGGCTAAAGTATATCAAATGAAAATGTGCCAAGAAGTTGATTTCAAATTGACTCAAGGACCTAAAAGAAAGAGCAGCCCAGACAAACTAAGGAAAAGAGAGGACAGAGCCTGAATGAACCACACTCTGCAAGACTTTTATTAAAAACAAAATACCATTGAGGATTATTGAAACTAGGTTCAATAAAAGAGCAACTGCAGTTCCACATAGAGCACCCAGCAATGCCCGAGTCTGGGAGCAGCCTCCGATTTCCCACCCCATTGCAGAAGATTTCCCCTCGTAGTGCTCCCTGGGCACGCTGTGCTCCCTGACTGCCATCTCACCAGCCTCTCACCCCACAAGTAGCTTCATCTGAAGCCTGGCTTGTCATGAAGGTGACTACTGGAAGGAAGGAACTAATCATGCCTCTGTGGGAAACCCATATGGACAAAAGATGATGATTTATATTCATACTTCTTGCTCTCAAAGAAAAAAGTAGAATCTGGTTAATAATAAAACTTAGCTGACTCATATCTGATGCTTATCTTTAAATCAATTGCAATGGCATGGTAATTCCATTGGCATCCACAAAATTTGGTAGTCACTGGAGATTTCAGTACAAGAAAGTGGCATCTCAGAACATACTGTGCATTTCCAGGTTGGAATCTAGATACTGTGGCCAATATCCCCGATAAGTGATGAGAAATGTGACTAGAGAAATGATAGTCTAGAAATCTGAGCTTCTGTAATATCATTGACTAGACCATCCTGGGATGCTCATGATCATGTGCCAGAGAGCACTGTCTAAATTTGTTCTGGGTCTGGCTGGCTTCCTATTGATCTGTGCAGGCAATTTGTGGACTGCTTTGTTCAGGCTCAGCTGGAAGGTACAGATGCCACCATGCCTTAAAGTCCTCAGCCTTCAAAACAGAAAGTCTGTTCCTACCTTCAGATGTGCAAATGCAGCTTCTTCGTTCCTGCAAATGCAGCTCATGGGGGTTTTCAGCGGGCAGGCAGTACTCTTGCTTCTTTGTTTTTAATGAAGCTGCAAGTTTTAAATGCACAATGTGCAAAAGGCTGTACCAGGTCCAACACCCATCTCCAATCCTCTGCTTTATCATACCCACCTTTGCCTCCAATTGCTGGAGCAAGCCCTGTCATCACCAAGCTTCCCAAACCTCCTTCTCAGGGCCTGCTTGTGTTTGGCCTCCAGGTTTCCAGGCCAGGGTGGTGGTCTATGAGCAAGTGTCCTCCTCAGAGCCAGGCACTGCGAGTTCGGCAGCTGTAGCCTGGGCTCCATGGGCAGCCCTGCCAAGCACCCCGTGTCTGCCTCTGTGGGGAAAAAGAAGTCCCAGAGGTAGTGCAGGTGAGGCAAGAGCGTGTAGGCGCTGACCATGGCTACAGTATTCTCATACCTCTTGTGATCCTAAGCGAGACCCCTGGACTTCCTTATCTGCTGGTAGACCAGACTGTAGTGTGAAAGCAAAACCAAACTCTGTTAAGCATGTGATATTTCTAAATGCTGATTTTCCAGCTCTAGTAATACCCATCAGGAAAAAACCCACAGTACTAAATAAATAAAGAAAGCATGAAGCAGAGGATTAGTGTATGAATATCTAAGTTATACAGAGGTAAATATTGCATAATGATAGAATCAGGTTACATAGTGGCTACCTCTGAGTAAGAACAACACATATATATAAGAAATGCCTTTTTTCATCAGGAATTCTGACAGTATAGTTTGTAACTTGCATGTTCTGCCATGAACAGAATACACATGTAATTATTTTTAGTAGCACTTGACTTAATAATAGTGGTACACAGAGATTTGGTGCACAACTTTTTACGATAAGATGCCATATAATTTAAAAGTAATGTGATGTCTTCTGCCTCTTGTGCAATGAGCCTTGCTTTGAGAACAGTTGAGAAAATTGTTTCAGCACACAGTATTTTATTATATGTCTCCTACAGCTTATGAAGTCAACATGCAGTTTTGCATGCAACAGCATCTTAGTTGCAGGACTGACCATAATAAAAAGTACCTTATTTAAGTGATAATCTTTTAGGCATCCCAGGCTTCAGTGGATAACAACAGAGCCTTTGTAGAGAGATTTAGGCACTGGCCCCAGAACGGCAATTAAACTCAGAAAGACTGCAAAGAAAGGGATGAAGATGAAGGCATGCCAAGGAAATAAGATGTGAATTTTGAATCCTTCATCTAAATGGCAAAGTGAGTCTAGATTCCATCATGTCACGACAAGAGTCTATCTGGAGTATTTTTTGTTCCCCCTGAAATCTTCTGTGAGAGTCCCTCTAAATATTGTGGGATCACAGCTGAGAACAATTGCACACAGTTCCCTCTAACTACAGTTATCTCACACTCAAGAGATTAAGGGAGACATAAGATACTTTATTGCCTCAAAGACTAGGACAGTTCCATTTAAATAGAAAAGCTCCCGGTGCCTTCGGTCACATCCAGTCTGATCCCAGGGGAGCTCTTTCTCCTGCTGCTGCTGCTTTTAGTGACTCTTTCTTGTTACAGCTCCTACGCCTTGAATAGGGGAGAATAAGTGAGCATTTCCCACCCCTTTGCCAGTCACAACACGGAGAGCAACAGCAGAACCTGTGAAATACGCTCTCAGGATAACATAGGGAAAACACGACTGTTTAAATTGTATTTATTGTCCTGTGTGACATAATGTCACGTGTGCACTACAAGCAGCAGAGGAAGGGATGCCTAAATGGTTTAGTGAAGAAATCTCCCCACAACTCATTGTCAGCAAAATAGGAGTCAGTTTGAATTCAGTCCCTATTATTTGAACTTAATGCTATAAGATCGATAAGTAAAAATAAAAGCTGACCTGCTACACTGAGATGTGCTACGTTCCTTAAGTACCATTTGCCGCACGGCATATGTCTAAACCGTTTGATACGTGCACCAGCCCAAATTGCCTAGATCCCCAGCCAAACTGTCATGACTTCTCCCCACTTCATGTGGCTGTTTTTTCTCCGCAGTGAACAAGGAGCTGAGGAAAGGAGAAGTGTATATAACCAAATCTGACCCCCCAAAATGAGGGTGGCATCAGGATACACAACTTGATCTGTGATCTCGGAAGTACTTCCAGGTGCTGCATACTAAACATACCCAAAGAGTGCTCTGGCAGAAAGCCTAGATCTCGTGGTATGGAAAAACTGTAATAAGCTGTTGACGATGCATATATGGAGATTGCATATACAAAATTTTCTAAAACTTCTTTAACTCAGCTTCTTCCAGAGCATTGGACACCCCATATGTTTTTTCTTAATTGTTCCCTCAAAACAAATAATTGTTAAATCCATACATATTTTGCATGCATCCTCATAGGGGAGGAGTAGAACAAGCCCATACACAGCATTTTCAGGTTGAAAGCATCTAACAAGCATCAACTAATTATGCTATTTAGAATAAAAAGAAGAGGGACTCATCTGCATAGCTATAGACAAGCTAGTTACCCTTGTCTCCCTTTCAGTCAAATGGCATCTAGGCAATATAGACAAGAGAGTCTAGGGCACTATTCATCTTACCCTAAAGCAGCCACTGTGGTGACTGACCCCCCCGTCCCCTTTTCTTAGAACTCCTGGTACATGATGTGCACCAACAGAACGTGCACTGGTACATGGCGCTGCAAGAAGTGCTCATCAGCAAAAAAGCAGAAAAAAGCACCCTACATGTGGTTTGTGATTCGATCTTGGAGCACAAACTGCATGTCTGAACTTGTGGTCTGATTTCAGATCATAAGCCACAAAGTAATTGTGCGTGGGTAAAGCAACTCTGCAAAAGCTGGTCTGAGAGGAGAATTAGCTGAGGATCTCGCTAGCGCAGTGACATCCTCCTGGTCAGGAACACTTGGCCGCATGACACTGTCAGCCACCTTAGTTGCAATCATAACTGTTATTTGTATTGTTATCATTCTTATTACCATTAAGATTTTACATACTGTTATTCACGAATATCTGGATACGGTTAGATCTAATGTAGCAACTATTGGTGAATATTTAGATGCTTAAGAAATGTACGTTTACTGCCAATCCTGACGTTTGATTGGTTTAATTCTTTACTTGCTGGTGCCCAGTGGGTACTGTGGTTTTATATCCTACTTTCAAACATCATTTTGCGGACAATGGTTTGGTATTGCACGTATACATATTTTGCAGGGTTGGGTGGAAGTAGGACAGTTGAGGAGGAATCTGAATATTGCACTGAGCTAGTGGGCACCTGGCTAGAAGGCAGCCCAGATCTGTCTCCTTGGCAGTCTGAACCTTTACCAATGCATAACCCCTCAAAGCAGTCAGATTATGACCGCCACCTGAAGTAGACAGATATGTGTAACCTAAAACCACCTTTTTCCCTCTACTGACTGTAAAGTGACTTCCTTAACCATAGGACAAGTTAGATATCCAAACCTGTCTGGGAATAACTTTGTGTCTTATACCAATTATGTTCAGCTCAATTATATCCAGCTAAGAAAGCAACGGTTTCAAGAATTTAAATTGCCTGAAGAAGGAATAAGAAATTTCAGATGTTCAATAGGATAATAGCCCTATAAGTATTCATGAGCAATATGCTTCTCCTGTTAAATTCAGCAAATGGATTGAATATTTGTTGTTCTTACTGTGATTATTAGTTTCTTAAGGACCTGTTTGCTCAACTCTGCAGGGATTTTGTTTCATGTTACAAATGATAACTCTAGTCTCTTCAGACCAAAATACTGATAGCATTAGCTATTTTAACTGTCCATGAATGGTGATCTGTTTGCCTGCAATCTGGTGGTCAAAAGTGATTATCCCTATATACTTTCAGATTATATCATCATCATTATCGTATTTTGTGCCATTCAAATATCCTGTATATCTGCTTCTTCTACAAGAAATCGTGTTCATTTGTTAGGAAAAAAATCCTACTTACAAAGACGAGTCATGAAGAAGCAGCTGATATGTAAGTTAGTCATACTTCCTTGTGGCTTGTCTCCTAAAGACATACATGGCCAATCTGCTCATAAAATCTACAGGTGCACTGTTAATAGTGAGAAGCACAAAGCCTACAGTTGTTAAACTTTTGGCCAATCTTCTCAAAGTTTTCAGGTAACAAATATAATGGGCTAAAATATTAATGGTTCAGCAATAAAGAAAAAGAAACAACCAAGAAGAGAAAGCCGGTGTCACATAACAATTTGGTAGCAGATGAGTCAATGAAGCCTGTTTGAGCTAAGGCTGTAGCCAATGCCACAACAAGCAGCAATATTAGCCATATGGGAGTCTGAGATTTGGAAGGATGGTTGCAAGTACAAACCCACCCCCTCATCTCCTGGCTCCTGAGGGAAAAGGGCAGCATAGCATCTCAATTTCAAATCTCACCCAGTTTTAAAGAATATAGAATTTTTTTTGGTCTTTGTGTATGAGAGTACAGCATTCACACAGCGAGCCCTCTGCTCCCCAGGAGCGTGGAAGAAAGAATGACTCATGACTCAGGATGATGATTCTGCCTTGGCAATGGTGGAGGCTCCCAGAGCAAAGTGCAGAGGTGCTCCATGGTCCTTTAATACAATTTAGGGCAACCACCAGATGTCTTACATTACGCAAAGAAGGCGGCATATGAAGTAGCAATGATCTACTTCATTGAGCAAGAGCAATGAACTCTCTATACTGAAAGCATGGGGAGTCATTAAGTCTTCTAGTTCTAGGCTATCATGAAAAACCCCCACAAGGAGACAATTAGCTGGGCTAGCTGACTGTTTTGTTATTGTTGACATATAGCCATAGACAGACAGATAGACAAACAATGTAGCAAACATTTTCTATCACACAATATATTTGTCCTTACATGACAGTTTACTTCCATGCCTTTTTCTAATAGGATTACAGATGAGAAAAAAAGTGTGGTCTTGAAGGAGAAACAAGTTTGGCAGCAAGAGAAAAAGGAGATGAGTAATACTTCTGTTTCTGCTTTTCAGAAGGTTTTATTTAAAACTCTTTTGTGCCCAAAGTGTTGATTCACCCATAACACTTTTCAGTATCTACATTCACCCTGAAGCACAGCAAACTTCTATATGGGAAAGTAATAAAGGGCTGCATTGGTGGGGAATGAAGGGTTCATATAGTTTGTATATAGGAATATAGTTGAGGAGTTTTATAGCAAATCTACTCACTTTATAAGCAGGAAAAGGAAAAAAAAAAAAAGGAAAAGAGAGAGAAAATTTGCTTTCAACTCTCAGCCTGGCAAACTCAAGTTAAAATACAAAAGTCAGACTGGGTTTATTCTTTCCTGAACATTTTTGCTGGTACCAAGGAGCCCAAGAGACAGCTTATTTTCTCAGTTGTCCTTGAGCATCCCTACTGTCTCCAGAGTACACCTTCAGTGACCTCTGAGCACCCTGGTTGCCATCTGTGGGTATGCACAAAAAGCTGTACTTCAGAGTGACGTACAGGGAGTTACTGATAGCGAACTGGGAGGAATGGGATGTGGCTCAGCCTCTTGGTCTGTATTGCTCCTCAGGGTTAGCAGGTTTAAAGATTAGTAAAACTATTTTTGTCACTAAGGTCAGTAGGTGTAGCTCTGAATGCACACAGGCAGCAAAACTGGGGAAGAACTTGTCATTTTACATAGTCACTTTTAAAAGCAGAGCTACACCTTTCAAAGTCCCTTGTTTCTTGCACACATGAGTAGGCTTCTGCCTTCTCCCTCTCCTGTTCTGCATAATAAATCTGGATCTTCTCCGTGGTCTGTAAGTAAAATGGCAGCTTCCACTGGGACAAAGTGATTAGAAGAGTTCAGAAAACAGACAGCTATTTCTAGGAACTGTTCTGAAAATTTACTTTCAATAGTTTTAGTATACTATGCATAATTTTTCTCTCACTATTATTTGTGCTTATTAATACTTTTTTGTTTGCTGCAATTAATATTGTTTGCATTTAATTCACTGAAGTGAGTTAAATGTTGAGATGTTCTCAAGTGTTTCAAGTAAAATAGAAACTAATAACTCTGTGATTAAAAGTCATTCTCAACAAGACAGATCCAGAGTCCAATTTTGTGGTTAAGACAGCATGTGTGTAATTTGAAAGAGTATTTGGAAATATTTTGAAAGATCTGAGGATTTTGAAAAAAAAAAAAAATTGAACATAAAATGCCACACTGGAAATGTATATAAATAATGTAAAGATCAGAAATGTGATTACTTATGTATCTATTTTACTTGTCCTATCAAGATTAAAGAACCATATGACTTCAGTGATCATTCACACAGGGCGAATAATGAATTATCAGAACAACCGTATCATGACTAGTAAGTACTCATTGACTACTTAGCAAAAAATTACCATATCTGCAGAAAACAAAATTAACTCTGATTTGCCAACCAGAAAAGGAACTGAAATTGCAAACTATGAGATGAGAAACAAGTACCTATATGAGATCAAATGTCAAGACAACATATATGGAAAAGAAAGAATGGGAGAGAACAAGAGACCCAGATTCAGGCCTCCAGGATCATGTATGTAGTAGCCACAACTGTATCATGTCAGCTGGAGCTGACAACAGTTCAAATGATCTAGGCCGAGTTAATAATTACAAAGATGAATTTGTTATCTATATCTGAAAGAGAATATCTAACCTCCTAGACAGCAACATAACCACATTTTATCATTCATTCTGGCATCAGAATTATAATTAATTCACAAAATGCAGATTTAAAGGTGCATATACATCTACATATATATGGATAGATAGATCTATAGATATATGAAAGGCACTCAGAAAAGAAAATATATTCATGCAGTACAACTAACTACTAGCAATAAAAGTCTCCCAGGAGCTGTGTGTAAATCTCCTCCTTACTGGAAGTCTAAAATAAGAGGAAAGAGAGAGGGGTGAGTTACCTCTTTTTTCACGCCCTTTCCCAGAACACCTGGCAATGCCCACAGGGACTCAGAGATGAGGATTCATCTGGGCCAGAAGGTGAGACATCCACACAAGGTTCAGCCTCAACTCTAAATGGCATGGCACAGCACTGTACAAAATATTTGTTCCAAATCCCGGGACAGCAGTGGATAGGAAAGTCCTTAGGATCACAGTTATTCAAGATATTTCTAGGGAAGTGATCGACTGCCTGTGGGGGTTGATTCCTGAGTGCAGATCTCTCTGAACCCACACAGCACAGCATTGCTAATCTGCATGAAATAAAGTGTGCTTTCGAGGAGTAGTTTCACTGTACTGCAAGCTGGTTTGTATTTAGAGGTAAAACTAGCGTACGGGAAATGCATGTTTTCTTCCAGTTTCATTTCCCTTGACTACAATGGTCCTCCAATGAAGATGTTGGTGAATAGCATGCAGGCATTGCCCTATTCTAGTAGACTGATACCCAGGCAAGTGAGTCTAGCTAGACAGTTGACAACAGTCTTAATAATAAAATTATTTCTATTTACATCAGCCTCTCTCCAAAAAAATTAGATGACAAGCCTCAGTTTTGACAGGAAGAATGAATGTCACTCATGCACAAGAAATAATACTGCGTATTACAGTACCCTCTAGTGACTTGTGCCATAGCTGGGTTTCAGCTGGCATTCAGCACATCCCAGGATAGATCTCACCATGGCAAAAGCGCAGGCCCCAGAGTTCTCCAGGGTTACCCTTGAACATAGGGAAATCAGTCTCCAGCTTGCTTTCTTAGGTAGAGGAGCACTGAGTGTTGAGCTCTCATTCATTTCTTGTTTGCTCCAGGGTTTGACTTTCTTAATTCCAAATACCCAGCTTCTAAAATCTATGTGAGCTAGCAGCTAGACACTCACTATTCTTTGATCTCACATTATGAGCTTCCTACACAGCAGGAAGCCGATATTTTTTCACGTCAAAATCCAGTGATATCTCAGAAGGAAACAAAAATAAGCTTTTTCTTCTCTGCCCCAGTTTTCATCACAAAACCTTTGGCCCCTGTTGCTTTCATCTTTCCTCCCTGTCTGACAAGTGAACTGTGGGAAATCTTTCCCAAGTGCAATTAAGCCCTTCCCATCAAGTGATTCCAAAAGCCACTTTGGATTCAGTGTCATAGAATCATAGAATCATCATAGAATGGTTTGGGTTAGAAGGGACTTTAAAGATCCTCTAAGTTCCAACCCCCGTGCCATGGGCAGGGACACCCTCCACTAGACCATGTTGCCCAAAGCCCCATCCAACCTGGCCTTGAACACTTCCAGGGATGGAGCCTCCACAGCTTCTCTCAGCCACCTATTCCAGGGTCTCACCACTGAGATTAGGAATTTCTTCCTAATATCTAATCTAAATCTACCTTCTTTCTTGTACCCCAGTGGTGGATGCAGAGAATCCCCTCCCTTGGCCACATTTCTTTTGAAGCAGCCCAGGGTACAGCTGGCTTTCTGGGCTGTGAGTACACATTGCTGGGTCATGTTGAGCTTCTTATAAACCAACATCCCCAAGTCCTCAGGAGCTGATAAGAAATATTAATATCACCTGAATGGCCTGGCCTTGAAAGGTCATCTTCAAGGGTATTGTAACTCCCCTCTTGGCCGATGTTCTACACAGCAGACTGAAATAAAGGAAGCTTCAGCCAGCTTTGTATCTGATTTCCTTGCTTTTAATCACATTTCCTTGTTGTTCCAGTTTCTTGAAAGTTGTCAAAGAAATCTTCTGCCTTAGATCACAGGTAACACAAAGAGATTGGTATTAGCAAAGTGAAAGGGTATAATATCTGTAGGGTTCCATATGCGCTATATATTTTCAATAGTTGCAAACTCTACCTGTAACGAGATCTAACTGCTTTGCTCTTCAAAGTTACAGACCTAGTGCTTTGAAACAGTTGCTTTTTAGCTAATGGACCATAAAGCCAGTTACAGTTTAGGCAGGGATCTTTTGAGGGGCAAGGGTGAAGAGGATGTTTTGGGAGAGAGTTTCAGGCTTCCTTCAGAACCTGCAGCTCATGACTGAATAGTTGTTTGTGCAGGCATAGTTGCAAAAACGTGCTGAGCAGGCTGTAGGAGAAGCATAAATGCTTCTCACATGGATTTATGGATGGATACCTGAGGGGTCAGCGCTACATGATGTGGTTGGTATTGAGTTATTTTAATCCTTTACTCTGTCCATTTATGCCTTTGGTCCCATTCCCAGAATGGCTGAGTCACCTTTACGAACTTAGGGCAGAGAAAGACAGCAACTGGGAAGAGAGCAGGATGCCAGTGTTTGAATGCTGAGCTAGGTCTGCTGATGGTAGGTCCCCACCATTCCTGGAACTAGCAGGGAAAACTCTGTGTGATCTGTTTTATTTAACATTGCAAGAAGCCCTGCAAACAGATCCACACACCACCCTCCAGAGCACAAATCCAGCGTCTCCAAATTCTCCAAGGCCCCACATATCAGCTGCAGAAGCTGTTCTGAATTTAGGCTTAGGGATGAGCAAACAGCAGCATGACAGGCAGCTATCATGACTCAACCTTGATACTAGGCAAATTGAGTAGTTAAATAATTCACTGTAATTCAGACTAGCAATTCAAAATACCGCACACTCCTGATTCTCTGGCAAGCTACTTCATGTAGGGTATGATATATTTTTTCAGCAGTTTCAAACTGCCAAAAATGTGGTATTATTTCTCAAACAGGAAACAAATTAATGAAGGATATGAGAGGTAAATGAAAACATGCCACAGAATGAAAACATGGTTCAAAAGCTCTTAATAAATTAAAAGTTACAAAAAGCAATTTACAGAGTGTTTTATGTATGTCACTATGATGAGGTTTTATTGGTGTGATATCATAATTTGGCTGTCTCCGATTCTTTTCTCTTGGCAGCTCTAGCTCCAAAGACATTATGCGCTGATCATGCCAGCTCGGAAAGCTGAATGCCAGAGGTCTGCTTTATTTGGGCAGTAATCAACGGGACTTGTAGGTTTACCTAAGGAGTTCCACATCAGTTCTCCAAGCACCAGATCTTGGGGTCTTTCTTGTTTGACTTTAGTAATTGCTTTTGTGCAGAGAAACTGAGTAAAGTCATCAGGATTCACCATCCAAATTGCATGGTTTTTAGCTGTTTTCCAAATTTCCTGTGGAATTATCTGTGTTTACAAATGTATCCAGATTTTACTTTGAACTTTCTCCCCTCTCTCTGCCCTTAAAGATAAATGAATTCCTAAACATGTTTGTACTTGCAAATTCATAGATTTATACACTTCATGCCACTTTAATCCCTATTAAACTAATCTGAAGTCATGTCAGGCCAAATATCCACAGTAAAATGGATTAGACAAGCCAGTTGATCAGATATAGAAATTACTCTGGGCGCTTTTTCTGTCTAGCCTCCATGCATTTAGAGTACTATTTTCATACAAATAATTTTGTTCTCTTTAATTTCTTTGTGATTAAGCTAATTCACAAATAACATTGGTTCTTAGAGAATCATTAGTGTAAAGCAAAGCAGACAATGCTTTTAATTAGCGCTTTTCATACCTCCTCTATCCATTTGGTAATAAAATTACTTCTGTATTAATTGATTAGTTATTTTAATTTACACAGCAATAAGTGCTAATATACAGTGGCCATAAAACATCTCTGTTAAATAATTTTTAAAGTACAACTTGCATTTATTTCCTGGAGAAATTGAAGATGTTTTGTTTAAAAGCTTTGTGATGTATGCGCTGTAGCCTCTGACAATCCTTCTCCCCAGGACTCAATAGAACTCCAAGTGAATTTTAAGGAACCTAACATGTATGTCAAGTTTATTTTTATTTCTACTACAGGCTTTTGTATTACTAAAGGAATATATAGGTTCTTTGGATGTCTGAAAAAGAATGCTTATCTACTGAAAACTAAGAGACATTCTGTCTTATCAATTTTATTTACACTTCTGTTAGTTTTTGACACAAAGAAACAAATTAAAATACCTCAGCTTACTAAAGTGAATAGTCATTCAAAATGGTTGTTGGGAAACCAGTTTCTCATGCATTTTTTAACTAGAACAAATCAACACATTGGCCACATTGTCACATAGAATCATAGAATGGTTTGGGTTGGAAGAGACCTTAAAGATCATCTAGTTCCAACCTTCCTGCCATGGGCAGGGACACCCTCCACTAGACCACGTTGCCCAAAGCCTCATCCAACCTGGCCTTGAACACTTCCAGGGATGGAACCCTCATGGAACCCTCACAAACTCTCTGGGCAACTTCTTCCAGTGCCTCATCACCCTCACTGTAAAGAATTTCTTTATAACACATAATCTAAATCTATCCTCTTTTAGATTAAACCCATTACCCCTTCTCCTGTCACTACACTCCCTGATAAACAGTCCCTCTCCATCTTTCCTGTAGGCCCCTTCAGGTACTGGAAGGCCACAATTAGATCTCTGCGGAGCCTTCTCTTCTCCAGGCTGAACAATCCCAACTCTCTCAGCTTGTCCTCATAGGAGCAGTGCTCCAGCCCTCTGAAGGGACATTCATGTCCCTTTGCAGCAAGGCAGCTGACTGAGCAAGCACCCTCCATGTGCACCCCCAAACACGGTCCCTGGGGACGCCTGCTCCCTCCAGCAGGAACGGGGCTTTCACACTCGCCTCACTCCCACCATAATGTCATGCCAGGGTTGGAAAAATCAGTGGGCGATACTCTGTCCTTGTCAGTTACAAGGTTTGCCACGTAGTACTGGCCTGCATAAAATTATCTGATCCTCTCTTATGTTTGTGGGTAAGGGTGAAAAATGAAAGAATTCAGGAGTTTTCTTCTCAAATTGCTGGCATAACCTTCTTGCTGTGTCATCAGGCTCTGCTTTGAACCAATAAGAGAAAAGATGAGTGAAAATGAGAATGAAAATGAAATCACCCGACCAAAGTTTAGAGAAAAGTGTCTGATACTCAAAAAATACCAATTTTGAGCTTAGACTTGCAGCCTGTGTTAAGCAAGCTTAGCACACTTGGTCATACTTGTTCATATCAACAGTCTTGTCTGAATGCTTCTCCAGCAACACACAAGTAACTAAGAAAAGGCAAGGATTAGTGAAATAATCTCCAATGATATCTCCCATCCCATGGCAAAGCATAAGGAAGGGGCAGAGTAGTTAATATTTGGAGGAAACAATGACCTTTACTACTGTATAATTCCATTTTCTCTTCCTTATCAATTAATGAAGTGTCATTCATTTAGAAATTTCTGTAGCCGGATATGTTTCCAGTTGAATGTATTTATTTCTCAAAAAGAGGCCAGAAAAAAAACCAAAATCCCAACTAAACCCAACCTCATTGAGGCATTGAGTTTTACAAGTTACAGCACTTTGACACAGAAAAATCATTAAGTGAGTGTCACCCATTCTGCTCATTGAATGAGGCCAACATCCTCTGGGAAGAAAAAGGGAAAATAACATGCAATCATGTGGTCACAGGCTGCATATTTGGGGCATTTTGCAACTCTGGAATATTTGATTTTTTGAAGACATACCAGTCCCTTAAGATAATTTTTACATGTCATGTTTATAACTTTGCTTTGTCCATCGTCTTCCTTTCCCACACCTTTTGCCTCTCTTAGCTGTTGCTTTACATTTGCCACAGGGTTGAAATCCTTTAGATCAGGAGATGTGTCTATCTGAAAGTATGGATGACAACCAGCATATAAACAGTATCACAACAGGTAAAATAATGACAATCTGAGTTGTCATTTTAAGCCATAAAAGAGCATTATTTTAGGAGAGGAGAAATAGGAAGGTCCACTCTGTTGTTATGGTCTTCAAGGTCTTAGCATTCATGAAAAAGAAAAACATTTCCAAAAAGCTGATCTTATGGATGAGTACTTGTTAGCTGTTTTACAGATATTCTGTATTTGGCAAGAGAAAATTGAAAATGTAATTCCTTCCATTCCACTTGGTTTTGCTGGTGTAACTTGTCCTAAAGAAGCCAGCAAGGTCATGGAAACAAATTCTCAAAAATATGGAAGAGTCAGACTGAACTTTTCTGGAGTATATAAGTGGTAATACTACCCAGCATCTCCAATCTATTGCATTTGGGAAGACTATATTAGGCATATGCCAAGTATAGAATATGCCACGAATATGTCTAGTTACTGTTACTGTTAAAGGTGAGCTTTGCACTGAGCCTTCTTGAAAGTTTTAACCCAAACAATGATAATCAACAGAGATAGTGACAAATGGAAAGGAAGTGGGGAAGAATAGTGACATTTGGTGCTGAACCATATGTGCGTGGTTTGAAAGACATGACTGAATTGTTTTTGGTGCTCTATTATTCTGACATTTAGAATGAGGCAAGTTTCCATTTCCATTAATGTACTGCCAACTCAAAGGGGAACTGTCGCAAATTTGAGACTAAAGAAAGCTGTTCCTCAAACTTCTTTTGAGCATAATCAATGCCCTTGCTAAGCAACAGAGTAGTGCCACAGTGTAGAATCTAAAGGATTATTATGCTTTCTGCTTGCTGAATACAAGAACGTGTTTTATACCTTATGATGATACGGCATAAGCTGCTTTGACAAAAGACCATGAATTTATATATGAATGGAGAGCAACCAATGCAAAGAATAAAGAGGGAGAGGCAGAAGAGCAAGAGAAGGGACAGGCTGAAGGCAGCACAAGGTGATTCAGGATGTGGTGAGGAGGCTCTGGACTCACAGATTCATCTCCCTTTGAAAGAGCTCCTGGATGCTGAAATTGCCAGCTGAAAGCAGCTGTTTAGCGGTTTTACAAGCAACTTGAATTCAAAGGACTCTCCTGACCTTGTCCGATGATAGATGAGCATGATGCTAGGGACATCAGTCAGAGATCAAAACTAAAGGGATGATTTTTCTCAAAATCATCGATGAGAATTTTCTTTACTAATTAACGTTTCCCCCTTGTGACTACTTAATCTCTGAAGCCTTGGTGGTAGTGGCTCAATTTCATTCTCTTTAGGAGGCAGTGACTATTTTTCAGTAATGGAGAAAATCAGGCCAGGTATCAGCTCATTGCCATACTGATTGCATGTAAAGTTGTTATTATTTGTTTGGTTGGGGTCTGTTTTTTTCTTATTTAATCTGGCAGCAGTTTAAGAAACTCTCCAGGTGATGAACCCCAGTTTTTTTTGCAATTCCCTTTGCACAGCAGACATGGAGCTCAGTGTTTGCCATTTCACTGGGGAGCAGCAGAAGACCAAATGCACCAAGCTCTGTGCCCTGTTATCCCACCCAAGAGTGCTGAATCACAACCCTGGGCTGATCCCGCTTCCCAGCTCCTCTCACCAGTCACTCCTGGAACACTCCCCAGACCCCTCAGAAATTAATTTCCTTGCATGATTCACAAATTCCCTTATGACCACACAGGTCCTTGGTGCCATTATGTGCATTTTTTTTCTTTTGTGTTTGGACCAACTTCCTCATTTTTTATCAACTTGAGTTTTGCAGTCCTTGTGGTATTTTTCCATTCTGCTAGGATAAAAAAGATAATGAAATATATAAGAGTGAACACATTAAGTATATACCTTGACTTTATATAAATGAATTTATTGCTAGAAAAGGTGCCAGGACTGGCACTCATGGTATCTGAAACCCTGCTTTCACCCACAGAGCACACGTTATAAAAATAATGCTCTGTAATACTGAAATACAACATCCCTCTAAACACCTATTTGGTCTCAATATTCAACCTTTGGTGAAGAAATAGATTATACTAGGAATAAAAGCTAACAATAACAGGTAGAAATGCCAAAGGAGAGAGGCACAGTTTGAGTACAAGTCACAGAATTTTCCTTACAAGTAATACAAGCAGAATCCCTAGAAGTGCTGAAGATTTTTGCTGAACATTGAATTCATCTCTTAAAACCCAGAAAGCAGAAAAAAAATACCAAAGATAGGCAAACTGTTGGTCTGCTTGCAATGATTGCTACCAAAAATACTACCTCAGGTAATGATGCCTTCTGAGGAAATAGGCTAAAACTCCCATGCCTTTTGACATAAGAAGTCAAGAAACTATCCACTGGAGCAGTTTCTCATAGCTATCATTCTGCTCTGCATTTCACTTGCTGCCATTTGGTCCACAGAAACCACCCACTGAACATTTGCCTTTGAAGTGCACCACCTTCTCCTGTGAAGCATGAGTGACTTCTTGGGTCTCTCTCAATTCGCCACAGACAGCTCCTGAAGTCTCCAAGTTGTGAGCTACTTCTTCTATTCTTTTGCAGAATTGCTGCAGCATCTTATGTTCACACCAGCAACCTTGGAGGGAAAGGAGTGCTGGCTTGGGTTACCCAAACAAGACCAGACCAAGAGAGGATACAACAGTGATGGACACATGCTCAGAGTATGGCTAACCTGCGTTCAATCCATTTCACACTCAGATGAGAGACTTGGTACGCTGCAGACACCCACTACCCCAGATTTTCTTTAGGTAGGCTTTTTTTTTTTTTTTTTTTCTTCCATGTATTTGATTCACAGTGTACAAAAGATGGAGAATTATGCAGGATTACAGTTTATTGTGGCTCACAGTACAATCTTTGACTCTGGAAAGTTTCCTCAGTTACCTAAGACCAGTCGTTGCTTTGTATGAAGGTCACTGTGTTTTATATTCAGTGTTTCTATTATTAGTCTCCCAGTCAAACAGTTTTCTTGCATCTGACTGGCAGTTTTCATTGTATTATTTTATCAATCACTCATAAATCCTTTGCATTATGTTTGTGGTCCCTTTCTGGCTGGAAAATATTTGTTGCTGAATTCAGAGCTATAAAGATCAGAAATTCCACAAGCAAAAAAATACGTGCATATAGTACTGCCATTCTTAGGGACATAGCTGCTAAATATTTCTTTACTGGATTCTAGTGGAAGTTGTTTTTTATCTTTTAAGAGAAAATCCTTTCTGCCCCTGCCTACTGTCTGGGTTATCATTTCAGATAGCTTGCGGACCATGCTAACTTCAATATAGTTTGGATGAATTCATGGCACTGAATATTCATATGGCGTATGATACAGACACTGAACCCAATTTAGTAAATGAATACTTGTAATTTCACCAAAGCCCCTCTGAGAGATTATTATGCAGATTTATGAAGGAATATTGCTGAAGCAATTCTTGGCTGTGTTTTCAGTCACTGAGGACTTAAAAGTATGTAAACCTAAAATAATTTCAGACTTATTTACTGTCACTGCTTTCATCTTCTGAACTTTTCTGACATTATTTCTGGTTTGTATCCAGCATCCCCTCCCCTGTCCTTGCCCTTGAGCAAAGAGCCAGCGTCACACCACCTACAAGTGTTGCCAAGTTACTCCCAACAAAATCCTTGCTGCCATAATGCCAGCAATCTGTTCTAATCCTGCTGCTGCAAAATTGCATTACAGGCAGGGGGATGTATGGATACGGGCATGTCAATAGTGTCATTCACCTGGAAAGAGAAACCTATGCACAACCAGATTGTGAGCAGACTCTCACACTTCTTCTATATGATGAAGATTACCTCACTATTTTGGGACCATCAACCTCGTAAAAGAAGGAATAATTAGGCTGAGAAATGATGGAGGTACTTGACCCGATAGTATATTACAGTCCTTTAAAATTCAGCGAGTGTGCTGTAAGTTGTTCTCTGCGTTACTGATTTTACAGGCAGTATCTTTTTTAGAGTGTCACAGACCCACGTATTTTTGCAGCAGCCTCCCATACCCACTGTATCACCTTCAACTCCATCCCTCCGGGTGTCAGAAGGAAAACTCATTGCTACTTGCTAAATGTCTCTTAAAATAACATTCTATTCTCTGACATTGCTACCAAAAATAATAATTTAAAAAATGGATCAGTATCCCTCACTCTAGTCAATTTTACCTCTCCTGCCCCACTCAGGAGATCCCACTCATTCCACAGGGAATTAGTCACCACTGGGCTATCCGAGTTTGCTAATGGGCACGGAGCCAGAACCTGAATCCTTATTCATATTACATCATTCGTTCCTCAGCAAATAGGAGTCCTACCTCACATGAGATGAAGTAAAACATAGGTAAAGTCTTTGGGATGTGGCCCACAGGCTTCAGAAGGCTACAGCAATAGTTAAATTTTAGCATACTGTAAATACCATGGTTCTCCTCGGTTACATTTCTTGGTATACAATATAGTAACATATGCTACATGGAAGTGAATCGTAAAGGCCAACTTCTGCTCTTGGATTCAGATCTCCTTGACTTCAGTGAGACTGCAGAGCAAGGGAGCCTGGTGACACCTGCAAGCAGCAAGTAACCATGGCAAAGTCTCCATGGGGGAGCTGAGGGGAAGATCAGCAGACAATTCCTGAAGGTTTCTTGTGCTTCATGCAAATTGTCACTCTGTGGCTCGTTTTAGCCATGTTTTGTGTGGTGAACATGCACATCTACATCTTGAACTCCTTTTACAAATTAGTATGCGATAGAATAAGGCAAGTGAAGCCTACGGGCCAAAAAGCTAGAAAATCTGCATGTCAGAGACACATAGCAATAAAAGAAAAGAGCTGGAGGTAGACGACGATGGGCAAAAGCAAGAAAGCTGATGCAAAGCACCTATCTTTCTTTCTTTTTTTTTTTTTTCTTTTTGCAAACAATAGTTTATGAATTTATTTCAGAAGGTTTTTCTGTTTCATCCTTCTCCATTTTTTCTTCTCATTTCTTATTTTTTCCTGGATTCCTTTTCTGTCTTCATTCCCTGATCCTGTCTTTTTCTCCTCGTTACTCTGTGCTTGATTGACTGTCAAGATAGATATGGGAAGAGGGAACTATCTTTGAAAATGTCAAAGAGTAACTGCGAAAAGACACATATTTGCACACTTTACAGGAAACATGTTCAACTCTGCACAGATAGAATCCAAGATACTAAGGTACAGAAAAGTAATTAAAGAAATCCTCCTCCTTTCCTCTCTGCAATCACTAAACTATCACTAGCACAAGTAAGGCAGATGATTGAAACTTCAGGATGGGTCCAACCGCTCGGCACTGTGTGAGTGAAAATAATGAAAGCCAAGTTGTAATTTTCGGAGAATGAGTCATGGCTGTAATTGACTTGACTAGACCAATAAATTGCACATGGCTTAAGGAAGCTTTTCTCATTGTCAGGAAATTCCCCTTCACTTGCTGCACCCCTTCAATGGGACCAATAATCATTGCAAGGGTGGGAGGGTTGGAGAGGACCTTTCCTCAGGCTCTGCTGGGCATTTATCATCTTTTAAACAGAATCAGTCAAAACCCCACAAACTGCAAATAAGCAGCACTGCGTTTAACTTCTCAGTGCCAGGAAATGACGATGTTGTTCCACAAAATATCACCTCAATCTTCTCACAGGACCCTTTCCAACACCCATCTCAGGTAAAAATACAAGGCTTGCAGCATCTGAAGGTAGAACGGACTGTGCCTGACTCACAATCAGCTCAGCTTGAGGATCAGTATTTGTGGGTGCTAATAAGGAGTTTGAGGTGATTCTCTCAGCTGGTCCGTTGCCAGGACTCCACTTGCCAGCTGCAGTGGCCAGACACCATTTTGTATCATTTGGAAAGCTGGACATGGTGGGCAGAGATTGGGAAGGCAGAGGTTATTCAAAAGCATGTAAAGAACTTCAGTAGAGCTCCGATATCTTTTTTTCTACCTGTGTAAGGAAGCACTTTCATAAGGGGTGATTAAACTTTTTAAATACAGGAGTCGCAAGTAGCAACGACAAGGTTGTATGTTATCCTTTTATTTACAGTAAAGCTCATGCTTAAGGGGTGCTAACCTCCTAACGCTCGGTACAACCTGCTTTCCTGCTGCTCTTCCAAAGGGCCATGGATACTTTTCTCAAAAGCTTTTCCTCCTCTAAAAATATACAGAAGAAAGTATTAAGCTTATACACTGGCTGAAATTCTGGGGAGATATCAGTTCTTACAGGACATTATTCTTGGCTCACATCACCAAGTTACATTGGAGTTGCGACAGTCCACACAGTCTTGAGTGCTCGGCTCCATCCACCATCTTCCAGCAAGTCAAACGGCTTCACTGTATGTGGTTTCTGACGTGGGCCAGCGCTGAACCAGATGAGAGAACTCACGGCTGGTGTATACAGCCAGCCAGCTACACCAGCCACGCTTCCCAGCTGACCTGCTCAGAAAAGGAGGCATATGCAAAGTTCTGCTGACCCCTAGGACGACTGGAACACTCCAGCTCTGGAACTGCTTCTCGCTTCAGCAAAGAATAAGGGAAAATGGTTGGTAATGTTCTGAAAGTGAAAGCTATATTTTTGCTTGAAAATGAACACAATAGGAGACAGTGAAGGAGGAAATTCCAGATACAGTACATTTACAGTGAGTACAAAACAGCTCTGCCCCCAGTAATTCATCCAGCCCAATATAGTAAACCCCTTCAAGCTGTCACACACAGAAAGAGTAGAAATTAGAGAAAAAGAAAACACAAGAGCATCCAAAGTCTACTTTTCTTCTGACATTCATTTCTATACAGTGATCATTTCATGATCTCCTTAATTTCAGAGTTCATTTATCCACCAAAGCAGAACAAATCTCTTACTCTTCAGTCGAGGCCAATCCTTTTACTTCGTACATAAAGCTCTACTGTATTGTCTGGCATTAATCTTTTCACTGGGTAGTATATACCCAAAGCATGAATTATTTCAAGCAGTTGTAGTAATGACAAACCGTAGAACATCCGTTGTACTTTTAATTTGAAGAGGGTGCTTCTGTAAAGACAGGAGCTTGAATATAACAGAGCAGTTTTGTGTCTAACAAGTAGCCTCTTTAAAAACAAAAAACAAAAAACAAAAAACACAACAACAAAAAAACCCCACCAACTTTGAGATTTAAAAACCAAGTCTGAGGCATCATACATAAGCAAAATATGTTACTATGGATTTCTTGGCAAAGTTTGTAATATAAACGTAGCTTTCCTTTTGTCTAAATGAAAAAAAAAAATTGTATGCAAGTATACTTGTAGATACAAAAGGTGCAGTAAGAGTCTCATCTGGGTCGTATAATGCCCACTGAGATCTGTTTTAACTTCTAACCAAGGTTTTTAGAAACCTTTTTCTTCTGTCTGTGCAAACTGTTTCTCACACAAATAGCATGCTTTCTAGTGGAAACTCACAAGGCTCTTAGAGTATGCAAGCCTAATGCTTGCTCCTCTCCATGAAAACTTCAGAGTGCAGAAAAAAAATCAGTTGCTGAAGAATTTATGAAAAGTGGAAAAACTGATGTGACTACAGCTGCAGGAAATTCATTTTATAATCTGAATGGCTGCTCAAGATTTTTTAATAATAACCACCTAGTTTTAATGGGGACATTTTCATATTGCTCATTCTATATTCCTGAATAACCATCTGATACTTTGTTTGTTAGGAGTACTTGGCAATATAATTTAAATGAAGCAAAGCCATTCATTTTCCTTCTTTTCCACTTCAACAAGATTTGCCTTTTTTGACTCTGAAAAGCCCGTACACTTCTGCTAGTCAGTCCTATGAAAACACTCTTGTGAAGATGTCCGGCAAATCCCGAATAGACCTTACTACCCCACTAACGCCATCCATCACTGTTCTCCATTATCAATCTTCCCCTGTCTGTGTTTGCACTTGGTATCAGAAGGAGCTTCAAGAAGGTGACCCGCACGACTCCTGCCTTAAGTTATCTGCTGTGGTCCCAGAAGTGATTCATAATCATACCAAATCTATCTCCCTGGTGCTGTTTTGTCCTTAAGGCTTCAGCAATTGCAGAGACTGACTAGAGACTCCAATCAACCATCTGGTGTCTGCCAACTGTAGTGTCTAGTCAGGTTACACTGAATGCAGAGGGAAATGTGTTTTGTATTTGGATCCCTAATACGCTCATCTCTTCTCATGGGCCATGCAGAATATTAAGCGGTTGCAACTCTAAAAGGCTGGGATGGCAGTGGAAGAAAACCTTAGATTTATAAAGAATATTTAAAATCAGCTTCGAAGCTTGACTGAATGGAAGTGCTAGTATAACGTAAGCAGCAGCTCTCTACTGGCAAAGGATGGATTTAATAAGTGACGGGACTTTTTCCATCAGTTCTTTCTACAATTTTATGAGCTGGTTTTAATTGTAATTTGCCTATTTATATGTGATTAGAATGTTGTTAAGGGAGTTAATTTTTTTCTTTAAACTCTGCTTGTCCTCTAAATAATGAAAAGGAAATACTAGAAGTCTGAAAAACTCATTATATGCCTTTTGCCAAATATTTTTCAGAGCAGGCTGCATCAATCTGTGCCTTGCATAGACTATTTTACTCTATGTATTTTGAGATGAGCCTTGCCCTCTAGATCTCTCCCTTTTCCTTTCTCCCTTTCCAATGATACCACACAACCGGAAATGCAAATGGTTTTGCCAGATACCACACAACCAGAAATGCAAATGGTTTTGCCAGACCCAGTCTTACCACATTACTGCCATGTGAAAAGTCCTATTAGTTATAAGCCCTTAATAATAATCTTCTTACTCAGCTGGTTCCCTTCTACCGTGACAAGTTTTATCACGGGCTTGCACAATCACAGCAGCCAAGTGCCTGAAGCAGCCATTTAGGGAATTACTTTTCAAAGGTGGCAACACTATCTGCCTCAGTACGATGTGCTTCTAGGCGGAGGGCACTAAGGGCATATCCTCCACGGCATTTTGGCACCTCAGTGTCCCATCCTTGAATACCATAAGCAGCCATTGCTTCCTTGAACTGCAATTTTCATACCACTCACTCCTGAGTTATGTACATCAGCAATCCACAGGCTGATTTGATAGGTAATATTGCCCGTGGGCTTGAAACTGGCCAGGGAAAAGCTGTGGGATTTTCATCATTTTCACTGATGGCGATATGAACTGTAAACTGACATTGCATTCAGTATTTTGCTTCTACAGAGCAGACGCAGGGCAGGTGTCCTGCAGGACACAGCGAGTTAGCCATGGACCTGTTTGATTTCAGCCAGAGGGAAAGCCAGGCCGGCCACAGCAGCGCTGGTCAGCCTGTGCGAGATGACGACAGCATCTGCAGGGGCACGTCTTCACCCGTGCCCCCAGCCATCCCCTTCCCCCGGGAACAACGCAGCGGCAGGCGAGCTGCCGGCTCTGGAGGGACTTCCCTGCGTGCCCACACGCTTTCCAGCATCCCAGGGCTGGGGCTGGGTCCTGTCCTTCAACCCAGCCTGACCTCGATTACCAGAATTCGGCCATTAAGGCAGCAGGATCTGATAAGCAGCCAAGGTTTAAATACCTGCTGGAACTGGTGCAGAGCAAGGCTTTGAGCCCGCAGCTCCCAAGCCCCGGGGGAGCACCACCTTTACGTGCCTGCTCTCCATTCTGCTCCCTCTCTGCCCCCGACTGAGATCTGAAATTTCATCCCACACCTGACAAGCCTTCCCTATCAGAGTGCTGTTGAAAGTGTGAGCGTCTGGCCTGACATTCGCTCTGAAAAAATGTGCTTTCTGGCAGAAGCTGGGTTTTTATACATTTACCTGGCCAGTCCTACTCAGGTTTAAGACCACAATTAAAGCTCAGGTTCCTGTTTGTATCTGCTCTTCAAAATTTATTGACATGGTTTAGGCCTTTTACATCAGGGTAAATAAGGAATGTATCTGCCTGTCGGAGGAAATGTAGTCCAGTGGAGGCACAAATGGAACAAGACTAAACAATTTCTCATCAAAATATGGAGGGAAAACACAGAGGAGTTTGCTGTTCCATTTCATACCGTGTAAATTCTCCTTTAGGACATACAGATACGGACAGAGGCTGAAGTTTTGGATTGATTCTCCTTTGCTTACTCAGTTTGCCTGTCTATTTTAAGGAAAAATGTCTGCAGTGAAGTCTGGCTAGAAAGCAAAAGTGGACTATGATTTTTAACTGAGCACAGAAAATCATAAGAAATCAAGCTCTTAACTTGAGAGCAAGCTCCTCAACGCCAGCATGTTGAGATCAGCTCATCAGACCTCTTCATTTGCTAGATTTTAACCAGGGCTGTCCATGTGTCACACGCTTCCAGAGCACAGCTTTGTCCAAAAGTAAAACCCCAAAACAACTACAACGGCAACAATAATAAATCCTAGGGAGGCAGTTCAGACTATATTTACTATATACCATCTGCACCGAGCCCTGAGAGACATTATGTTCTACATTCCCTGTCTGTACTACGGAGAGCTTTTCTGATGTGTAAACCATCATTTATCTTGTCTTTGATTCCCTTCATGTGACCTTTTTCAGAGCATGGCAGTATAACATCCTCGCTATGGCAGGCTCCGAGACCATTTGAGGACAGGCCTCATAAAGCCTGCCTTTAACATTAATCGATCACTTTATTATGGAAGTAAATCAAAGCAGTTAAACTCAGGTCTTCTGGGAGTTGAAGGTCAAACAGGGAAAAACAAACTTTGTTCTGGGAAGAACATAGAAAAATTCTTTCAGCCCCATCCCTTTGTTCTTTGCCTTAGAGGCATGATAAATGCACGTACTACACACACCATTTAGGGAGGTACAAAAGCGAATATACGTTAATATAGACAAAGTGTTTGTGTCTCATCACCTCTTCATCTCTTTATTCCAAGCAGTTTTGTAAAGCCCTTCTTTCATGTGCTGGAAAGCAGAGTCTGGAGAAAGGGGGTGATCAAGGAGAGAACACAGACCCACTTGCCTTCCCCGCAGCTCCGCTGAAGAGGCAGAGGAAAGGAGGAGCCAGTGGGGCAGAGGAAAGCTCTAGAAGATATGTCTTTATTCATCATTGCTCCACATCATACCTTCACTGATATATTTTGAGAGATGCAAAAGGACCTCCACACCTGTGCGTACAGTCTGCAGGAGCACGGGTACAGCTGTTGGTGCAGGTGAACATATAAATGATTTCAGAGAGGGAATTCACCTTAGAGAAACTTCACAAATAAGAAAATCTGCAGCTTCACTCTTCCTTCACTCTGCAGGGCTGGATAAACCGGCAGCCAACATTGCTCCTTCCCACCTTCTAGCTAGTCGGGAGAGATATCCCTCTCCACCACAGCCGAGCTTCTCTGTGGTGCCCCAGACACGAGTGGCCTCAGCGCTTTATTCCTGTAACCCTCTGTATCTGGAGCCAAAACTGTAAGGCTTGAAAAAGCGCCTCACGACTGAGCGATAGGGCTGCGCGAGAAGGAGCGCCCAGCAGAAAGCCGCTGCTTCCCGGCCGCCCAGCTCCAGGCGAGGCTGGTGCCCAGGACCTGCTCCTTCCCCGCCAGCCGCAGAGCCTGCGGGGCTGCCCCGCGCCCCCCACGCCTGCAGGAAACGCCGCCGTGCTTGGCTGCACACGTGAGACGTGGAAAAGCTGTCCCTTCCCACGCTGGCAATGGGACAGGCGGAAGAGCAAGAGGGGTTTGCACAGGCGAGGATGCCCCTCGAGCATGACAGCGAGCCGTCTGCCAGCCGAAGGCACGCGAGCAGAGACTTTAACATCGCCTCAGACCAGTCTCTGTTTCTGTGCCTCAGTTTTTCCTTGCTGAAATGAGGAATATAAAATATTAACTTTTTTTCTGTTTTTCCTACTTCATTTGTATTTTTTGTTTTAAAGAAAAAAGTCCTCGGCACCGACTTTGCTTTTAGCCTTGCACTCTTCAAACCCTGCGATCTGAGGTTGAAGTGTTTCCTTGAACTGTTTTGCTTTTTGACTTACCTTGGATTTTTCAGGGCTTTACAAACACACAGGCACACCCAAATGACACAGGAGGGTGTTGGTCAGTAATGAGCTTTCTAGTCAGGGGAACCTGCCAGTTTAATTTGTTTCTTTGTAAGACACAGACATTTTTTAAATGCAGAAATTTGCTGACATAGTAATATGAGTGTAAGCACCAATCGACTATTACTTCTTGCATTTAGTGTGCTGAAAAAGTGTGACAGTCACTTTAAAGAACACACGTGAAGACATTGTCCCTGTCCCGAAATGTCCAGAATTTAAACGTAGACATGCGGTGACACAGGAGGGTAAAGCATCGCTGGGAGCAGGCAGGGTTAGGAGAGACAAAGGCTACAAAATAGGATGATGCCACTGATCAGTTATGGAATGTTCTTATCTTGGCATCTCCATTAGAAACGTAATAAATAAGCTTATTTTAATGGGATTAGAGCAACGGTTGACTCAAAGACATGGTAACCACTCAGGAAAAATGTGCGTGTGAAGGAAGTGCTTCCCAGCCCCAGGAAGCCAGACCCAAGTGTTTATGGGTGAAATGACAAATAGACCATTGTAAGCAAAGCTGTGAATGGAGTGGGAAACATGGGTAAATTTATGATAGATCGCAAAGACAGAAAATCAGGCAAAGAAGAGTTATATAGAATATATGTATCTATTGTATCTATTAACAGAAGGCCAAGGAAGGAAAAAGAGCACTGTCAGCTTGAAATATAATACCTTTCATGGAGTTATTTTTTCCTATTTTTAAGTGATTTCATCTCCTTTTCTCTTATGCAGTGAATCATCTGAAAAGAACAGGGAAAGCTGACTGCACTATTAATTAGAAGAAAATTGAAATATAAAGTGCTATCAAGTACACAGCACAAAAAACCTAGAATAAGTATACATATTTCCACATATCTGTCAATTGCAGCAGTATTAAAAATATTGCCAGTAGATAGGAAAAATCAGAAAAAAATACGTTTTCAGTATCACAGTGACCCTTTTAGACCTGAAGTGCTGGAAAAGGGAGTTGACTTAAAGATGGCATGATGCTGCCCATCAGTGCAAGAAAGGTTATTTTTCTGAAGAGCTCTCTGAAATGTAGCCAGGTTGATTGAGCAGCACTGTGTGGATCACCAGGTTCAAGAACAAGACTTAGGTGAGCGGTTGCGGAGTGGTAACTGTTTAACCATCTAATTAAAGGAAAACTGAGGCTGCCCTGGAAATTACGAGTTCTTAGCTGTGGTCATTTCTAATGGAAGGCATCCATAGCATCAGAGATGGGCTCCTAACCTAAACTAAGCATGGGAAATGCAGTGTCTATTTGAAATAAAGCAATGGTCCAGCTCCAAACACGACAGCTGACCCCGCTTTTGAGACAAGCGCAACAGGACGCTTTGGCTCCAAATCCCCCCTCATTTCTAGCAGGAACATCAATCTGAATCTGAATGCTGTGGCTGGGGCCTGTATCTCTTAAAAGGATTTCTGGTTTGGTTTGGACTGGCACCCAAATCCCAAATGATCTGAATCTCTGGGATATGTCCAATTAAGTTGGAAATATTTATAGCAGGACTTCCTCAAAAATCTTGGGGCTTTCTAATTCTTAGTAGGTCAAGGTACCAGAGGACTCAATACTCTAATATTCCCATCCCACTGACAACCACAAATTCAAGCGTCCAAGTAAAAGACAAAAAATACGGAAGATTTTGTCTGAACTGTCTCAAATCTCAGCAAAAGGTTCTGCTGGGTTTTGCTTTGAGTATTTGATTGAAAACTTGACTTCTTATTTCATCCCAACAGACTTGCACATTATGTTAACAGTCACTCAGTGTTGGAGCGCTTCCCTCTGTATTCACATGTGCATGTAAATAATTCCGATAATTTCCCCGGACACAAATTCCAGTTAATGGTTTGTTTCTAACTATAATGTTTGTCTCTGTGCACGCTCCCTCCCCAATATGCCATTTCAGCAATATAAGTTGGTTGTTTTTTTTAATCTTCTAGCAAACTGACAATGAAGACACATTCCCAGGTTACAAAAGAAAATGTCCATTTTTTTTCCATCAGGATTCCCATCTGAAACAGTCCTCTCTACCTGAGAGGTATAAATATTCATCTGGCTGAGCTGAAACCTACTCAGCATTCAGTGTGTGGCTTGTTCCTGATGTGGCTGTTCTACAAAGAAAGACGCAGAGTTATTTTGTCTAACCGCTCACAGTCCTGACTCCTCGGATTTCAGTGTCCCCCAGATTGCCAGAGGCCAAAGCCTGAACTTACTGATAAATCTTTTAAAAGACAATTTCCCCTGTGTTTGCATTTAGGTGTTCAACAGGACTGGTGGCCACTATTCCTAAGAATATTTCCAATCTTTATATAGCTGATGTGTGACAAAACATCCTCTTCTGCTGCTGCACTTTTACGTTTGCTAAAATGTTTCTGATTCGCTGGATGAAGGTTGATGAGCAGAATTGATTCACTTTAGGGTGCAACTTCTTATAAAACTGCCAGATTTATTAAAATGTTAGCACTCTAGATATGAAAACTAAGCTTAAACGTTGGCTTTGAGATTGGCAGTCCGAAATGACAACACTTGCAAATGGGCCCGCTTGTACACCTATGTGCTGTAGCTCCACTGGAATAAAATATGGCCAGGAGGGCTATTTTCATGATATACTGCATTCATAATCAATTTTTATATAATCTATTCCTCTACTTAAAAAATAGAACCTTTCAGAAAATGTAAAACACCATTGTTTAATGAAAAGTATATAATAACTAGCTTGGCAAATGTTGTATGTGAAATTTCAACAGAAACCATAAATTATATTAAATGCCCAATAAAAATGTTCAATCAAAAGCTCATTTCAAGATACATTGTTAATGAACTGTATGAAATGATGCTTAATCAAAACCCGACACCTTGCAGGGGAGAAAGATTCCACAGGACCTCAAGAGCACTATTGTTCTGAACAAAAGATAACAATAGAACAGGGTAATTAATAGTCTGCACTCTCGTGGCATTCTCCAGGGAATTCCAATTTCTAAATGAGCTCCATTGTTTTTCAAGAAAGCAGAAATTATGCTGCATGATACCATTAATGCCTCGAACTTGATCAAACATTAAGACATCATTTGTCAGGTAGGTTTTGTTTGCTCCGGAGTTTTGATCATTGCCCTGTTTAAAGTTATTGTGTGAAAATGAGAAGAAACTTTTCCTGTAAACGCTCATTTTGCAAAAGCAGTGCAGTGTCCTTATCTTGACTGTCTGTAATGTTGTAATTCCTAAATTACATAAAACAAGTCAAAAAGAAAACATCTAGGAAGAGTTCGTCACTGTAGCAGTATTAGTATGAGGTTCAGTGTGGGTATATTGATATGTACAACAGATTTTCTTATTTGGTTCTCTTTCAATTGGCACCCTCTAATGAGCATGTCGTATTCATCATATATAAATTTCTAAATTTTCCTAGCCAAAGATAGAAAATGCTACTCTTTCTAGCTGAGCAGAAGAGGTGGGGGTAAAGTACTCTAAGGAGAAGGCTGAACACCTGCCTGCCGATGGGAAGCGGTGAATGAATTCCTTGTCTTGTCTTGCCTGCGTGAGCAGCTTTTGCTTTACCTGTTAAACTGCCTTTATCTCAACCTACGAGCTTTCTCATTTTTACCCTTCCGTTTCTCTCCCCTATCCCACCAGGGGGGAGTGAGTGAGCGGCTGCGTGGGGCTTAGTTGCTGGCATTAAACCACGACAACAGCGTACTGAAATACTCAAGTCATCCTAATTACTGTCAGCATTTACAGTTGTAAATAGTTTCAAATTCAGTTCTGTGTATATTTTTTCCCCTCTTAAATCTTCCTTCCTTGAAGCAACTTGGAAACATTCATTTTCTAGCAATGCAATTTTTCAAAACAGTCATAAGCTGCTATTATTATTAATCATGATATTCATGTTAGTACAAAGATGGATTTACTGAAGAGCAGAGGAAGATGTGGCCCCCTCCCCTTCTCTTCATTACTGCCTCCCACTCTAAGCCGTGTTCCTGCTCACTCAGCCTCCAATGCTTAGGACTAGAAAAAACACAAACATACCATTACCAACAATGCCTGGGAAGTATTAATGCCTTGAAAGTTATGTTTCCTAACAGGAAAGTCAAGTTTTTACGCTCAACTTGTGCTCTCCTGAGACCACCAGCAGCTGACCAAGTTCCAGGCAGAAGCTGGGGTGCGAATTTGTAGCACGCCGGCGGTGCCGTGGCTGCTCCTCATACATGCACTCGCACCCTGCGGGAGTCTTTCCCTTTCGCTTGGGGTCCCAGCACATCCACAGTCACTGGCAAGAGACTGCCCAACATGCCACAAATTTGTGCTCCTCCTTCTTTATCCCTGGCAAAGTGTCTGCATCCTTAAGCGCAGTGGAACAACTCCATTTGATGGGGTGGTAAGTGAGAAAGCCCCCGTGGAACATACCTTCTTCTGGGGACTTCCAAGTCCGCCAGTGTTATGAAAACACGTGCAAAAAAATGGATTCATATTAAAGACAGTTAGATGTGAAATGTTCCTACTATGAAAAGCCCCTTTTAATGCATTTTCTGCTGGACTGGAGACAGCTGTACTGAAATGAGCAAAACAGGCTGAGCAGGGAGGCTGTGAAAGGTATTGTACGGCTACCCAGGACAGCTTTCTGCATGCCTGAGGATACACGTCTCGGTGCAGAGAAATAGTTCAGATTATTAAGGCTAGAGAAGCACATTGGGATGTAGATTTTGCTGTCAGAGGCATTACTATGTCAACAGTACGTAACATGTAGCGCATTGCTAGTAGCGGTCTTATTCTTGTTGTTTCCAGCGATGGGCACGGCACTTTGGGCCCCCTTTCCGAAGAGCCCGGCGTCGGGCTGACACAGACAGAGGAGCCGCTTCTTCCATCCGCCGCAGACGCAGCCTGGGTCTGGGCCCGAAATTCAGTCCCTGCAGGGAAAGGGGCTGGCCGGCTCCTCAGATGGTGCAATGTGCACGCCAGCAGCTCTGCACTGCCAGAAGGGTTGTTCCCACTGGTGTTCGGGGTCTTTATTCCACAGTCAAGTGCAGGCAAATGAAGTAAAACTATGTGGAAATTCAAGAAATACAGATTAAGCCAAGGAATCACTGCATTCACCAATCTTTGTGGGTTTTTTTCTGAAAAAAAAAAGTACTTTTTTTTCTTTACCTCTGCTCCTTATAAATGAGTGTATGTACACAGAGAACTGTGAGGAGCTTAGCTATGCAGCCAACACAAGATGCAAAAACCCCCTGATGTGGCAAGGGAGAACACCAGATCTCTCATATCTCAAAGCTGTCTTTAAACCACAAGATCACCTTTATGCTCTATCCAGTTACCTGTTCTGGTTCTTTCCCTTAAATTTCTACACAGTAAATGCGGTCCCATCGCTATCTTTATTCCTTAAATATCTAATATATTTTTCTAATTATATTTTCTAATTTCTAATATATTTTCGAGGCAATGTTCTTCCCAACTAATCATTTAAGTGGATTTTCAAATTTTTTTCTTTCCAGTAATGAATGACACTATACTTTTTCTTCTTTTTAATTTCAGATATGATGCACCTTCCTCTTCAATTTTTTAGCCTTTACTTATGATTTCTTTTTCATACCTTGCAGCATCTTATAAAATATAAAATAAAAAAATGTAATGAAATTTTCAGAGGTTTCCTCTCCTTGTGGGTTTTAGGAGATGCAACATTGTGCTGAAGTTCCAGCCTGCATTTTATTACTTCCACGAAGGTGCAAAGAATAACAATAAACACCTGCCTGCACTTGTAAGCTGACAAATAGAATGTGCTCAAAGGTCCTCTCACCTCAATTTTGAGTCACAACTGGATGCCTCCAAGGCAGGGATGTGGGCATTATGATATGTTGTCATTCTTCTTTGCATATTGAAGTTCCTCAATCATTAATTTAAATATACAGTGCTCATACAGCCTTGACCAATTATTGAAGCGGACCAAAAGCTCTTGCATTCTCACCAGAATGATTTGCTGCTGCTGCCACAGCCCCAGCTAGCCATGCTCACTTTTGGGTTTTGTTTTTTTTAAAGGAAAAACATACTGTGTTTTAGTGTCTGTGGTTGTCTGGGCCTCTGTGGTGATTTCACAGCATAGTTTCCCACCTGTCTTGTTCCACTCCCTTTTTCCTGCCCATCAAGATCTTCATTACAACATTCTTTCTCTTAGTCATATGCATTTCTTCTAGGTTACATGAGCTACTTAATGCCAACCAGGAAACTAAGTGAGATACCATCAGAAAACTCTGGTTCTGAGCAGTTCTCTCCCTCTTCCTCGATTGCTTGGGATGGCAGCTGAGGAACAGCAGCTGCCTACAGGCGTGCCTGTGCGGACTACAGCCCGACAGCGAGCACAACTGTGCGCAATGCTGGGAGTACCGCCTGGGCACCGCTCTCCGCGGAAGAGATGGGTCTGCAAATGAAGGACTCTGGGAATGAATTCTGGGAATACAGCACTTCCCTGGGAAAAAGATAGCGTCTGGATGTTTGAAGAGTGATGCTCTACAAGTGTCCTGGAACCCAAAGTGAAAAGGGGAAATGGTACTGGCTACTCTCTGTTGAAGTACAGAAAGGGACTGAGATGTGTATATCAGCTGAAGAGAAAAAAATACCTGGCGACATACCATTGACAGGCTTTTTTGTGATGGTGTGCTATTAACAGGCTTAATATAGACTGTGGCAGGGGTGATTGCAACAAGATGATCTTTAAGGTCCCTTCCGAGTCAAAATATTCTATGATTCTATGATTATATAGTCTTGTCACCCCAAAGGTAATCCTAGTGTTCAAAAGAAAGAGTCTGTAAGAGTGTAACATTTGAATGCACCAACAAAATACTTTGGGAGAAAATTAATGTTCCTAGGTAAGGTTTGTGCTTTTGCTGATATATTTGAAATGCTGGTCACAGGGGAAAAGGCCCTTGAAAGTTCACGAGTCAGTCATGAACTACATTCCGTTTGAAATAAATCAAGGTTCAAATGCAGTGGATTTAAATATGCCACTGCTAAAACACATAGAATGGAAACCAATTCCATTGAAAATCCAAGTCTAAACAGAAGACCACGCTTCACTGAGTGTTTATGCAGATTTAAAAAAAAAAAAAAAAAATCTGTGCCAAAAGCTATCAGATAATGAAGCTGTAAAGAAAGAGAAGAAGCAGTGGGAAGTATGTGAAACCACAAAACATAGATGAATGTTTGAAAAAAACCTAGCAAATTGGAAATGTGCAGATCTCAGAGTCAATGCAGCTGATTCAGGGTCACAGTACAGAAGGAATGATGCAGTGGACGCAGAATGCTTCATGAATAGAAATAATAGAAGGTTCATCTATAATAGCACAGAGCATTCACAAAGGTTACCAGCATGGAGAAGTGACACCAGAATAAACATTAGTTGATATTTCGTGCACATATTATTTTAATATCCATAAAGATATTTGAACAGGTAAAACTGTTCAAGCTTACCACAGACATTGTCTAAAAACTGGCCTCATTTTGCAGATTAGTCATGAATGTTCAAGATGTGTGTGTGCATTAAAGCAGATAAAATATTTACAATTCTAAATTGCAGATACAATGTTCCACTACTGCTTGCTTTCAAACCATGCCTGAATCTTAAATTGATCGTGTGGATATTAAGACTGGGAACCATCTGACTTCCAGTGCTACCAGCATTAAGCCAGAAGATGTAATGGAAGGATACAGAGATTCATTTCATAAAGCCCGGCAGTTTCCTGGGGAATACAAGATTAAAGTGAATCCTCCACTATGAGCACCATGAAATATCCCTCTTGCGATAAGACAGATTGGCTAGCAAGACTCTTTGAGAACAAAAAACATACAAAAGCTCCATGCCAAAAATAGAAAAAAGCATGCTTGAGAGAGCTCTAACTGCATCTCAGTCCATGATCAAGAATATGACTAAATGACTGTATCCAATTGTACATACATTTATATATGCAGTTTAGGTTATACAAAATATTTCAGATGAAAGATGTAAATACAGCTCAAGTTTATTTTTCTCTGTGTTAAACGTTCTTAAATCTTATTGCTTGTCTGCATTGAGTCTATAAATTTCCTTTGACTGCAGTGCCCTTTCCAGAGGACACCAGGTCTCAGAGACATTCAGTTGTGGCAAAACCACCCCTTTCTTTCCACTCCCACTCACAGGCTCTTGGTAGCACACCTTCTCTCAGTAGATGAAAGCACCCTCAGCACCCTCATTTTTCCCCAAGAGCATACATATATGCAGTCATCATTTTCCTTTGTGGTAATTTAACTAGTCTGAGCTCTTTAAATCTCTTGGATTATTTACAAGGCCAAGCGGAGCCGTACCATATAGCACTTGTCGCCATCACTAAATGAAACTCCTGCAGCAGGATCCTGCCTTTATGTAAGTGAAACCAGAAACCACAAACACAAGCTCATTCTATGACAAAAGCACGGATAAATAACAAACTCATTTACATAAGGGTTGGGACTAAATGGGTCCAAGAGGGCAGTCAGTAATTCGTACAAACAAACCTCTAATTCTCAGGAAAACATGCCGTGCAACAAAGAGGATATTTCAGCTGTTCTTCCATCAGCAAAGTTATGCCTGAGTTTTGACTAAAACCTCATTAAAATTGACAAGTCAATGTCCAGTCTCCAGAGAATAATATGACTATGGAAACAGAGCAATGGAGATACAGCAGTGGAGAGAAACTCAGATTCAGAGACCGATACGCCAGCTGCTGGCACCTGAAACAGGCTGTGGCCGAGCATAATAATACAGAGGAGTCACCCGAGGCAGGTGATTGAATGCAATATAACTAAGGGTTTCGTCTAAGCCAGATGATCGGTTATGTCTGTTTCTAGGTACTTTCTTCAGTCGTTATTGAAAATAAACTCTGCGAATATTGCATTTCCAAACTGGAATGCTTGTTCAAATTTGTGCTAGTTCCAAGCAAAACAGTGCTGGATAACAAATTGATTTATAAACAGGAAAGACTGGTTAGTCCATGATCACTGAAAGATCATGCAGTCATTCATATTGTATGCAAAATATGAGGGTAGTCCCAAAAGGGTACCCTTCTTACGTGTGTACAAATGCATGAATATTTTTGCCAGTATATATATATATATTACTTGAAAATACAAGCACTAAACGTCCTAATGAGAATTTACTTTGGACTGGGAACAGAAGAATAATTTATCAAACTTAAATTACAACCTTATTTTAATCCATGTACTTCAGATTACCTTTCACGAGTCTTTATCTTCAGATTAGATAAGATTTGCCTCACTGAATTTTTCTGCTTCACTCCATAGAGAAATGAAAAGATACAGGAAATCTCTGTTACCATTTTGCATTGCTTGTACTCTGAAACCACCTAAAGGCTTGAATATATGAATATTTGCTCTGAAGTTGACATAAAATGTTCCTTTTGAAACGTAAAATGTAGTGCACTGAAATATTAGCAGAGCACTGTCTAAAACCAACCTTAATTGTAAATTCAAGGGGGTTTGCTCTCTGAAGCAGGTCCTGAGCTCCTGAAGCAATAATTTGGATCCACCATGGAAGTGGGGAGAACAGAGTTTGTGGGTAGAGAGTGGGTGCCATATTTGGGGGAATCACTAGATGGTGTTATGGCTGACCCCAATATACCACTGTCACTTCTGCTTAACCAAATGCAGGGTGAAAATCTTCATTCCCTGCTGTGGGACCTCTCCTTTCAGAAGCAGTGTATATTATTAGTAAAACCTTCCTATCACAGTTTTTCTGACTAGAAATGATTTCTTAGCTACGGTTACTGCCCCAGCCTAGATCTACATTTTAAAATCTAACTCCAGACCTGCAGGCCTTTCTTCTGGAGCACCAGCAGGCAGGGAAGTGCCACCTGCTCCTCTTCCACACTTCACATCCTCGAAGATCCCAAATTCCCCCCAAGACTCTAATCCAAAAGGTCTCCTCATTCCCAGTCATTTGTGAGTCCAGACAGACGCAGCTCCAAAAACCAGTGGTGGGCATAAATGTTACAACACATGGGCCCATCCTCGACTGCTTCTCGCTGGTCCTGCACAGCCATGAAGCCAGGGCTATGGCGTGCATCCCTTGACTTACACAAGCTGCACCTTATGCACAGTTCCTGCTACTGCAATAATATGTTACAAATGTCCTCCCGTGCCCTGCACTTTGCTGTGGGGATTTGTTCTTTTATTGTTCAACTGTACCGAAGACTTTGTTGGTCGAAGTTGGTTGTGTCTTTGTTGTTCCTGCTGGGCAGGACTGTCTTTCTGGACTGGTATAGAGAATGAAAAGAGAGGATTGCAATGTATTGATTTTTTAAAAATATATTTATGATGTCTTTCAATATACTTTAATAAAAGATACTACATCAGAAGACCACAGTTTGCTTTTCATTCCTTTCACAAGACTGAGAACTTGCTGCACTTTTTGCAATAAAGGCAGTGATCAGTCTTCCTGCTTCTGCTGCAACAGTTCCAAAGTAATTGGTTGGTTTTATTATTCGATAAACAAGCAGGGTACGAAATATGCTATGAGGAAACAAGGCTTCTGGCAATATATTTTTAAATATGCTAAAAACATCTTTAGAATGTTTTTTTCCAATTCCTTACTATTGTTCCAAAATGTGTCTCCTTCATTGTTACCACAGAAATGCACATGCTTACCTTGAATATCTCATCGTGATCTTTCATACAAAGACCCTCAGGAGTTTAAAAGGAAAAAAAAACAACTCTCTTATTCAAAATAATCTCAGTAGACCATTTTCCTGTAGCTGGTCTGGGTGCAACGCGAGTGTTTTGCAGGTGCATTCTTGCTGACCTTGGATATAGCAAATAGGTGTAAATGACATTCAGGCCCCTCTGCTGCTGTCATTATGGATTCTTTGTTATATTGCAGGAGTCACATTAGCATTACACTGAGAGTACAGTATTGCAGGTGAAAGAGAAAACTGAACCTCATGGATATTACAGTATAACAGCTTTGGCTCAGACTCCTGAGGCATTGAGCCAAGCGATAACAAAATGTATGTTAAATTAAATACAAAAAACCCTCCTACATTAGCATTAAGGATTTGACTTACACTCCTAAAGAAAAAATGTTCTAAGTCAAGTCTGCTTCTGTCTAAGTTTGGAATTAAAGCAATACAGGCAATTTAAACTTTTTTAAAAAATGGACAATTGCTTTGCTTAGCTTTGTTTTGTGTTGTGTTTTGTTTGGTTTGTTTTTTGGTTTTGGTTTAAGTTCTGCTTTGTATACTTTGTAAATAACATATACTAGATTTTAGATTCTAGGTTATAATCTATATTTTATCATAATAATTTTTTTTCTCAGACAGGAAATAATAAGGGTCCAACCTATTACTGTTGTAATCAAATTCAGTAGACTTTTAAACAGGCCCTGACAATCCAGGGATATAAGTGAAACAAAATTTTGCCAAGTGCATGAAAAGAGGACATGCTGGAAGATGGTTTTAAAAAAAAAACTTTTCACAGAGAGGTTCAAGTTGCACTAATTTCCAGCATTGCATGCATCCATTGTAGGTTCACATTTTTACAATATGAAATACAATTTTCCAACTGATAGAGTCTTGCTTAACCATATAATTAATTGGTAAACTTTAAAAAATGAACTTATGTATTAAAAGCCAGAGAGTGCAAATTATTGAGAATATACAATTTCCCCTGGAAAAAATGGAAGGACTTACATGAGCAAACCACACAGTATCTAGGCCTGTTGCAAAACCAAACTGTTTATTTGCCTTTTTTGACCGTAGTCACATGCATATAGCACAAGTAATCTAGATCGCAAGGTTTAACTTGGAATATAAAAAAAGAGGGTGCTAAGAAGTCACTCTGCTCCTTCAAAAGACAGAACGAAGAAAATAACAAAAGGTACGTAGTAATCTGTTCTGGTGGCAGGGAAGGACCAAGACTTTAAGTCATTCCACAGGAATGGAAAAAACAAACCAGGATGTGATCAAATTATAATTCTAAACCTGATTTTTAAAAAATATTCTTAGCTTCTTTTTTTATTAATTGCCGGATCTTGTGAACCGTTACATATGTCACAGAAACGAGTCAGACAAGATGTTTGCTTATAATTAAACTGATAAAGAAACATTGAAATAATGTCCCAGTTCAATAAAAATTAATAAAAATGAAATCAGAACGCATGTACTGACAACAAATAATGTGAACATGCTTGAAAGATATAAGGCAGCAATCAAAAAGGACACTGAAAAACCTGCAGCCTACTGACAGCCTGAATGCCCTGCACGTAATAAAATGCTTACCTATCAACTTCTCTTATGGAAATTTATGTTTATGAAACTTATGGGAAATGATCTTAGCTTAAATCGAAATTGTTACATCCACTGGGAGACAAAAGTTCTCATGGGGCTTCCTTTGTTTATTTCTTATTAATTGAATTTTAAGTAGAAATGAAAAAGGCTGGCATTTATAAAAAAAAAAAATAAATCAGCTAGGTCTTAACATGAAGACAGATGAATTTCAAAACAAAATCAATTTCGTATTGAAACTGATTAACAGAATTCATCACAATACAGTATGCATCTTCAAATTAGTCAAATATGAAAAGGAAGACTTCTCTCTTACTATTTTTACTGTTTAATTTGCTTTTGCTGACTGTCACAAACTCTGAAAGGTGACAGAAAAAAATAGTTCTTCCTAACCAACATTCTGTTTCTCCAATTGATCTTCGCTCTCTTTTTTATATTTTTTTTAATTGGGACCAAACAGCAGACAATAAAATGAAAGTCGATAAACAGGTCAGCTTCTATCCATCCCTGTGGACATTCCTGGTTTTGTCTAAAAAACCCAAACCTCCAGTCGTACAGCAAATGTTCTGTCAAAAAGATAATGATGACAAGTTATGAAAAAAGATTGAAGAAGTGGTAAGAGAGTTTAAAAAAACACTCCTTCTTCCTTGCAATAGAAATTTTCAGATTTGTCATTGTGCAATGAAAAGACAGCCGGTCTTTTTCATGTGCTATGCACAATGGAAGGCAGTACCAAGTGTCTGAGCTTGGAGCCGTCCTGGTGCTACCTTGGGCTGATTGCCCGTGGTCTCATTCTTGTGCAGGGGAGAGTCCATGGGCAATCCATGGGGTTTTGTCCATTTTTATAAATTCCAGCCTTCTAGAGGATCACCCTGGTATAAACACCGTGGCAGTATGTGGTCCAAATACACATTGAAGGTAAAGTTGCATTGACATTTCACGATAATTGACAATAGCTTCTATCCCCAGGGAAGTGATGGTGTGCTTAGGTGAGCTCACGTTCCTCGAGCAGCCTGACTCAAGGTCCTCTGACATGTCCTAGGGCATGTTTTAGATGCTTTTCTGTGTTTACTGTCCTTGTGCCTCAGCGGCTGCTGTCCTTGTTCATGCTGATCAGTGTGTGGGACAAGTCCATCCGCTGTGCGCTGAGTCACCGCATTAATCACAGGTTTTCTGCCTCTTGTGTCCTCCTGGCAAGGAGGCTGGAAACATACTTGGTATCCTTGAAACTGGGATCCAAGATGTGAACAGGATGTCGTGCTACTCATACTCTTAATACCCTGATGCATGAGTCTCTTCATAGCATCTGCTGCGTATGAAGATCGCTTTTCACCCCCTTGCTTACAGTGAGACAGTACTAATGTCTCACTGATGTAATTTCTCTAGAACCAGATGAGATGCACTGTTTGGCTGAAGGAACCATCTTAGTTGCCAGCTGATTGACAGGTAGTGCTGATGTACAAAGTCCCAATAGGCTTTTCCTGTGCTCACATCCTCTTCTCCCCCTCTATAAGTCCAAGGTGATGAAATAGTTTAGGCAACTGTTAAGGAAAGCTTCTGATCTTGAACAGACTTCTTTCTAGGTTTCCAGAGTTCTTTTATACAGTGATTGTTTAATCATTTATCCAAAATAAGGAAGGGCCGGACATTTCCAAAACTGAAGCAAATGGATATTTGAATTTAGACTACAGTATACACATACTCTTGCTCTGAACACGTAGAGTAGGATGCAAGCTCACTCCAAAAAGTAGAGGGTTTGGGTACCTGCAGCCTCTGGGGAGCTGCTGAGCGGGTGGGTTTAATGTCCCTCTTGGCCATTGTACGTAAGTTGCAGTGGGGAGCCTCGGCTAGAAATATGTCTTTGCACAGGCAGAGAGACATCAGTGTGAAGTCCCTCATTCCTTGTCTAGCCTGCTCAGGTGCTTCCCCAACCAATACATCCATAATTAAAGCAGAGGCGTTGAGTAGTTTTGCCTACAAACTTTGGACTGGCCCAGGAGACCATTCAGCTGAGACATGTCTCTAGGCTTTCTCACCATGCTCAGCAGTCACTCTTGTAGGGTATAACATGCCAAGCACAATCAGTTAAACTAGCCACAAGGTCTTAAGAGCGACAATCAGGCTCTTTCCACGTTTTCTTTCAGCAGTAACAGCAGTGTGAACAATCTTGTCAAGAGGAGGTGGATGAGCTCCACAACATTAATTTGCTGCTGCTGAATTATTAATTCTCCAATAGGCTTCTGGGAGTTGAAAGTTGGAGAGAAGATGTAACCTCCAAACATCTAGGGATCATTGAAGAAGGACTTGTTCCTGGTAGGGAGAGAAAAGATGAGGCTAAAAGTGCAGACCTAGAGGCAAGTTGAGCACACCTTGCTTTCCTGGAAGACTCTCAGTTTGCCTGAGTTGTGTGCAGCAATATAGAAAATTGAGCCTCACAGGCTTTTGCCAGAAATTATGCTAAACCAATCCTAACATAATTGTCTTAAAAGACTACTGCATAATTGCTTATTTCCTCCTTAACTTAACAGTTGCCCAGTAGTTCCCCAAGTGAAGGCATTCAGAAGCCCACTTCTGTGAAAGCTGTCCATCAAGGCAGGCTGGCCCTGCTGGATCAGATTCAACAGCCATGAGTCCTGCTTTCATTTCCAACAGGAGAGAATAAAGTTTAGCCAAACAAGGCTGACTGCAGAGCTCCGGTAATCCTGCCCTAACTGATGTCAAAATAACAGCCTGCACAAAAATGCCAGCCCTTGCAGACACAGGCCAGAGTGTTAGGGCTTAATGCTTGGTGAACACTAGACTGAAGGAATTTAAGTTCAAAAAGGGCTGGAAATTCTCCATTACCTTCATGCGGAGCGAAGGTGGGTGGAGGATGCTAGCTGATCACTTCCTACCTCAGCACCCCCAGGCTCAGCTTGTCTGAAGCCCTCATTAAGACAATGGGTATGATGAACTGCATGATGGGTCTGATGAATTAGAGAATTAGTATCTTCCAATGAAGATTTCAGGACAACTAGGTACATTAGCAAATTAATTTGGTACTTTATTTGTGCCAGACCCTGTACGTTTCCATCAGTGCATCAGAACTGCATTTCAATCCCCGCTGAAGGCAGGGCTTTCTAATACATGGGAAGCTACTTTCATATGTTGATGCATCATTTAAAGTTGATGCAGAAGAACAGAGTACAACCTGTGTAACATGGAGAGAGAGAATAGAGTTAAAGTAGAAAATCCAGATTTGTCACTACTGTAAACGATGATAATTTTACCGGAGCCCTTTAAAACAAAGGCAGATTTAAAAATCCAGATCATAAGACCGCACCCAGCATTAGCTTTCATCCTCTAAACAATGAGCCACTGTCATCCTCTCATCATAGCCAAAGGAGAAGAGAGGAAAGGGGAGCTCTGGTTGCAGAGCAAGACTTAGATTTGCTTAGATATCCCCAGTCTGGGGAGAGATGGTACATTTCTATACATCAGCACATTCACATCCTTACCTTTCAAGAGACCCTGAAAATAGAAATGTCTGTGTATTGGTTTGTACGGGCACTGTCTCATCCCTAGCATCAAGATTTCAGGGCTGGCTAAACAGTAAATATAAGGTTTTGTGAATTTAAGCTAGAGGATATAGCTACTAAAGGAAATATTCAAAATGCATTTAAAGGGATGGTACAAACTAGTTGCACAGGCTAAGGCCAGTAAAGCATAAATAGCATTTCTCTTAGAGTAGTCATGGCTAATAGCTGAATCAATATTCCAGTCATAACAATTAATTTGACCAGGCCAAGTCAAGCGGTACATCTGACCTGTGACTTGAGAACTGAGCAGCAATAAAACTAAGAGCAATGGCTACTGGGTGAGAGAATTCATGGTCCAGGTCTGTTCCATCACTCACCCCGCATAATGGAAATCACTCCAATGTAGAGGGTGTTTCCTGCCTATCAGGATGAATTTAAAATCCTGCACATCTGCAGAGCAACTCAAGGCTCGTTTGCAGCAGAGGTAAGCCAAAGGCTGTGTTTTTAACCCAGCCGCAGAATAACAGAAGATCTTCGCTGCAGCCTCAGGTAGGTATCATGGGTTGTCAGTGAGCTGCAACTCCCCAGTTCAGTCTCTTCTGCCATACCCTCGCCTGGTTGTCAGCCATGTTCAATAAAGCATGCTGGAGCACTCAGGCATAGCCCCCCTTCACTCGTGCCCTTACAGTTTGGTCTGCAGCTACGTACCATTACATGGCCAGCAAAATGTCACAGCTTGTAAATCAACAGCTTTTTCTATACACCTGCTGGCTGTGCACAACTTCTCTGAGGCTTGCAGCCGCACGTGGTGGGACCAGGCAGCTGGGGAGCTCCCCCGGCCGCACCATGTAGCGCCCAGCAGAGTTGGAGAAATGGCAGCTCTGCAGAATGACCAGAGAGGACAAAATCACTCACTTTTGGCACAGGCAGAGTTTGGGGTGAAGGCCCCAATGATTTGCTTTGCACAAACCCAAGCAGAGTCTAATGTCTTTATAAACCCCCTGCATGTTTTTAGATCTGACAGAAGTTTAACTGGCAATTCAGCAAAGGTAAAATTCATCCGTGTGCAGGGGAGTTGTGTGGGGCTGTGTGCCTTACGTGCCAGAATATGGCTTCACCGAGACTCAGAGGTACGCTGGCCTTTTCCAAGCACTCTGCCCAGGGAGGAATTCCTCCCTAAATGAACAACAGTTCTCCAGTAAGTTAAACCTTCCAGAAATAGCTTGCATGACTGATGTATCACACGGTACATCATGTACTATATTCGCCCCCCAGGTAACCTGCCTGAACAAAGACTCACTTTTGTCCTCAAGTTCTTTTGCCTCCTTGTGTGACTTGTATCGTTCATTCTTCAGCAATGCCCTCCATGCTGGAGAGACGCCATGAAGCCTTGCTAAATTGTGCAACGTTGTCAAAGAAATTTATGGTACAATATTTTGTTTTCGGAAGGCTGCTCCTCCCATTTCTGCTTTAGCAAAGAATTTACTCTGGCCAAGGTCGTGTGAATTTCAGCAGTGGGGATACCTGACTGACAGTCTACCTCTGCATGTCCTGGAGATGTATTGCCTTTCAAAATGCATGACAACAATGTATTAAACCCATACTCAGCCTACAGCTTTTTAATTCCAGATTTGACTAGGTTTGCACGCTCTACAGACAAAACTTTTGTAGTTGCTCCAGGAAAAAAAAAAAAAAAAAAAGATAAGTCAGAATAAAAGCATGAATCCATATCAATCACTCACACAGGTTTATACACAGATAGGTGTGTGGGAAAACTGGGAGAACTCAATCAAAACTGATGCGGAGAAGAAATGACTGGCTATATTGACAATGAGGGATAATCGCTGTAGAGATACACGCCAGGAAGACTTACAAAAGGCACCCTCAGAACTAGTGACATAATTTTGAATGAGAAATGTCTCAGGAAAACTTAAATGTCATTGCTGTTCAGGTTGTCAACAGTAATTCTGTCATTTAGGTAAATGCTCCATTACTTTATTACAAGCCTTTAATTACTGTTCTTGCATTCTAAATACGTTTTGCTCTTTGAAGCTCAACAATAAAGTGACCCATTATTTATTAAAGGTACAGTGGCAGCATAATAGCATTCTAGCCCCCAAAAAGTCTTAATATTGAGATGCATTCACAGAGCTAATACTGGACAGCCATGCACAGTACTTCATTACTATGTCGGGTCCGTTGTTTGGTTTGTCTGCTTGTGTTTGTCACATCTTCAAATGAGTATGAAAATCAGCCTTACTCCATACATCAAGGGCATGACAGCATATTTCTAAAGATTGTGGAAAACTGACTGAAAACAATGAGCATTTATTCCAGTAATCTGCCAGGGTGGACACATTATATGGCTCCTAGCCCTCCAGAAGACAGATTTTATGGAGGGATTGCAATCAATATGCTTTTCAAAAGGAGACTTTGTACCTTGACAAGTACACCTTAACGAGAGATCACATCAGGTAGCTTTCCAACCCAGGCTTCCTTAAGGACATTAATTCATGCGCCTACTTTATAACTGACAGCTGAACTGTGAACTTTGGGGGTTTTTGTACAGTATGTGAGATTGTGCTCCCAAACCTCAGGATGTTGCAGTGGAAAAAAACTGGAAAATGCAGTTATACCTCAGTCCCATCATGACTTGTCTGTTCTTGACCCCAAGTTCACATTCAACTTAACTAAGAAAATGAAACAGATGCATAACAAGGGAAATGGGACTGGGGGAGGGGAGGAATAATGGCCACATGCTGCAATACAAAGTAGAACTGGAGCAAAGTATTAACACATGAAAATCACAATTCAAGGCAGGAATAAATCAAATGGGCTGCAAAGACTGCAGTGTATCCAAGGTACTTTTTGTGAGCTAGAGAAAAAGAGGCCATCCAGGGATTCGCAGAAGGGACCGGTGTCAGCCCTTCAAAAAAGTTCCTATTGAACAAGTATCAAATACCACCGTCTGATCTAATTTCTTACTTTGCAGTTTTTTCTTGACCTGCTACAATCTTGCAATGTGCTCTACAACTTTGTGGCTGGTCTATTGCTTGAAACAAACTGACTCATCAAATGATGCACTTTTACTGCTCTGTTTACACGACTGTAACAGCCTTATTTACAGTACAACAGTTCACTGCAATACCTGAATATATATAAAAAAACAGACAGGCAAAGCTAACAAAGACAGAAGCATATTCTCATCCTAGGTGTCTGTAACAGAACTTGCAGAGTGCACTAAGTCCTTAACAGACTCGGTGTGCATTTCCCATCCAAAGGACTAAGTATTCGATCCTTGTCGGATTTACATCTGTGCAAGATTGCATGCAAGACTGCTTCTGGCTTCAAGAAGCCTCAGTGTAAAACGCAAGATTCAGACTGAAAAGAGGAAGGATGTGAGGGGAAAAGAACCTGAATTTGATTATAAAACTGCATTTACATATAACATACACAGAGGAAGTGGTAAAGCGGTAAGAGGAACTGCATAGAAAGTGTAGAAAGGGTTGACACATGTTGATTTGAAGAACAAATACTTAAGCCCCTCCAAAATTTGATCCCCACCCCTTAACTTGCCTTTTTCCTTCACCTTCAACAAAGTTCTTGATCCATGAATGATCTTGATCCGTAAATGCTTAGTGTGTCTTTTAACTCGATGCTTTAAAAAGGAAGAGGTTAACACCACCATCAGGAGCCAAGGAGTAGTTGTGGGTAGGTCCGTGCAAGTTTGCAATACGCAGCTCTCCTACAACACGTCTGCCTTGCCTTTAATAACCCTCCTGCTAAGTTTATGGGGTTGAAACTGTAAGTCAAGTAGAAGGAAGTTAAAGCACAAGATGCTTTTGTGATGCGACGAAAGCTTCCTTGGAGACTGTATTTCAGTGACAGCCCAAATGCTATATAAGGCTATTTGATCATAATTCCTGAGTGTAGTTCTGCCCTGTGTATCTCAGGCTGGGTTTTGTTCAGTGCTCAGTACGAGGCAGCCATTTCAACTGTGCATGAGCAGGAATGGGAAAAGAATTTAGTAGTTAATGGGAAGCATTTGTTATTGCCTAATTGCATCAAATAGATCAGTATTTAAGAAAGCAACTTATAAATATAACTGACAGTCATGGAATTGTTCAAGGTTGAACACAGTCCTGGAGTCAAAGATTAAATAGCCTTTGCCTGCCATGATTCATCATCATGAACCTGCAGGTATAATGGCAGCCAAGGAGCTTTTGGCCAAGGAGAGAATTCATAACATACGACAACTCAGCGGATATCCAGTTATTTTAAATGTCTTTTTTCTTTAAATATAGACCAGCTATATGAGTATCTACTCATTGTTCCATAAGGGTCAATTATTACCTTTTTGCAATTATTCTTCCAGCCTCTGGGGCTCAATGATGCCTTTTTTCTTCCACATTTTGAACACAGTTCTCAAGTGTTCAAGTACAGAGAAACCCTCTGTTAGTGAACAACTGCACAACTTAATTTTGCATCCAGAGCTGACATAGCCGTATGAAAGAAGCAGGCTAACAAATGCAGGTTTTGCACATAATGGTAATTATGGCCTACATAAATGGGACATAGTATGACTTGTAATTTGACCAGTAGCATTTTTTTTACAGAAAATCAAAATCAATATTGATATAAACAATAGATTTAAACCTGTTTTTTCTTGAGAGAAATAAGTGACTCCTAAGGTCACTGGCTCCTCAAAACAAGAGTACTGTTGCTTGCTTGAAAAACTGTTGCTCCCTTGAAAGGTAGCTATCCTCCATGCTACGAGCAGCTACACTACTTGTTCATTTGTACAAAGGGCTTTTGTCTTAAAACAGCAAGACATGTAAAGAAGAGTAACAAAAATTACACTGAAGATGAAAAAGAAATGAGATTTAAACTTAATCTAAAATACTTCAAAGATAAAACTCAGCAGAGGTCACACAAATGATATAATACATTACAGAGCAGTAAGTAATTTTCATTGACATGACTGAAACCCAACCTAGCACTCTTGGCTTGATGTCATTAAAAAACAGGAAAAAAGGGGTACACACGAGGTATGCTGGAATAATTTATACTAGGATGAGAAGTAAGAGACCAAAATAGTTCTGAATGTATGAAAGTATTACTGCAGTCTTTAGGCTAAGCTCACTACTTTGTAGTTTAACATAATTGGTTGTTAAATCATTATGTGTCACTTTTGTAAGAGAAGATCATAAAATAAGACCAAACTGTCAAGTGTAGAGGATTACGGCTGCTGCAGAAGGAGTTTCTACTAGTCCCTTGGAACTGTGATTAGAGCACCCAAATTTAACATGACCCCCACAAACAGCAGAATGCAGCTGAGGCCTGTTTCCATCTCCTCCTACAAGCTGAAGAGCTGATGAACATGTGTGTTTTAAATGCCATCAGATCACACTCTTGGGGAAAAAGAAGTCAGAGCAAAGATGAATCTAAGTCACTGGCAAAAAAAAAAAAAAAGCAAAGACACGGAAAAAAAAAAAAAAAAAAAAAAAAAAAAAAGATGCAGGAAAGGAGGGAGGGAAATGAGCTAGTGACATTTGCCTTGCAGTTCTCTGTCACCATCTACCACAAGCTCAGCTTTCACAGACTCTGCACGGGCATCTGAGAAGATGTTTGTGCTGATTTTTGGGTGGGGTGTTCCCCTTCATCTCCCATGGCAGCCTGAAAATATTGGTCTATATAGAACAAATAGGCCATTATATTATGTATTAAACAAATCGAGCACTGTTCTGATAGACTTGATCATTGCATACTTTTGTGTCATTTGGAGAAGTTATGCCATAAGTTCTCATTTTCCTGGCACCCTAGGCAGTGTCTCCTCCATTTATGCATTAAGTTACTTGAAAGAAAACTACTGTGTAAAAGCCTAACGAAAGAAGTAAAACTCATTTTGATGCTCTCTTGATGTGCCATGGGCTCTGACAAGTTCTCACAATCATTCCAACATAAAGAAAAGAGCAGTCCCATGTCTGCCTTTTTATTACATATTAAACCTCGACAAACAAAAACGTAATCAGAAATAGAAGCAATGATCAATTGTGTCTATGTGTCTCTGGCACTAATGAAAAAACAGAGGGCACAGGTAGATTAATCTGGAAAGAAGAAAAAATATACAGAAATGTTCTTCTCGGTCATTCAGGTAAGATCATCTTCAATATTCTAAAAAATTGATATTTAGATGGTTTGGGTTGGAAGGGACCTCAAAGATCGTCTAGTTCCATCTAGATGCCATTGTACAGACCAGAAAAATAGTCACTGGGTGCTCACAGTGAAATCCACGCTGACATCACTGTTTAATTACTTACAGTGAATTAAAGGATCAAAGTCCTGAGGAAGTGAAAGCAAGTTCTCTTGCACTTTAAAATTATAGATTTTACTAAGCCATGATGAAATATTCAACTTCAATCCTTTTGCAAGTCAACAAACAAGACAAGGGCAAAAGCTCCCTCTCACAGACATTTGTTCTCTAATATGAAATTAGTTTTCGTTTTCCTGAATTTGCTCTGTTTGCTAAGAATTACTGGAGCTATTAAAGCTCAGACTTGAATTTTAAGATCAAATGACTTTCTCATGAATTTATCAGTACGTTAAACTCACACATGAGTGGCATCTTCCTTTACCGACATTTCCATATCTCCTGTTCATCTCTGGAGTGGCAAACTGCATATATTGTCTGTAAATATATAAATTTCTCAGTAGCCTGGAGAGTTCATATAACCTTCCTCGTGCCTAGGCCACCCCAAGCATTGGTCTCAAGTTTCAAGTTGAGAAAGTAAATGGGGAAGAAAATTATTTCTATGTAATTTTTTATCCAAACACTGAAGAGGAAGTTTCTTTATATCTATGGACTCCTTGGTGGTGTCAGACCTTGGGAGAGCAGTTTTTAGTGTCTCCGATCACTATGAGACTGATCACTCCCAGCTCCCTCAGAAGAGCTTTGCCCAGCATTTGCCTCCTCACCCTCTGATTCATTAGGACTTCTTCAGTTACATGTGTATCAATAAAAAAACACACACACACCATATACAGTCTTGAATTGCTAAGGAATAGCTACCAAAAATAACTCAGCAATTATAGAGATGATTCATTGATGTCCCAATGTAAAACGTAACATCTTACAGAGACCCAGAACAGAAGAAGAGAAAAAGAATTCCTAAGGAAACATAAAAAGTTGCAGGATTCTTTTCTTTAGGATAATTAATTTATATAAAATCTGATTCCTAGAGTTATTAATGATAAACAATATTAGACATATTTTTTCCAAAAACAATAGAATGCAAGACACAGTCTTCTCCTGAATCAAAAATTTTAGACATCCTGAAATGAGGGCATTTGAGAGTTATGTCAGCAAAGAGTGGCTGATAATGACCTTAGCTATTTTGTTTGCCCTAAATAATTTTGGATAAATCATTTACTGTCACAAACAAGACATCCTCTGTGCTTGCTCAAGAAGTTGACAAAGCTGGTCAAGGACTCCTTATTAATCAAGAAAGCTCACTTGTGACAGCAGAGCAGGACATAGGAGCTGGTGGTGGGTTCCCACTTCAGCACAAGCTGAGCAGGGAAGCCCTAGACAGGTTTTGATTGCAAGAGACAGATTATCAGGTAGTAACTGAGATGAAAGCCCCACAAAGACACTCAGCCAATTAATTCATAGGATCTTTAAACAGTGTGATCTAAAACAAGTGCTGTTACCATGTATGCATCAACATCAAACCACTCTCATACAGGGAAACGACAGAAATGTGAAGTTAAACTCCTGAATTCCCAGAAAAGACAAGCTAGCAAGCATGATAAAAACATTACAGACAAAAAAGCACAAATTTGATCTCAAAATGAACATGAATAAAACCAACATCTCAAACAACTAGCACGTCAAATCAAAAGATTTTATTATTGTACTATGCCACTGGAGAAAACAGATGACTTTGCAATACCTATGGGAACAGATAAGCATTAATGACAGCATGGGAAAGATGAAAGAGATTAACTAGCTATTCTGGCAATGTGTCCTTCCTGCCTTGACCTACAGTGCAATGCAATACAACTTATTTTTTACATAAAATACTTAACATGTCTCGTAAAATGCTTTATAGGGAGAGTCAGCCAAGGTAGAGGAAGACTACAGAGAAATGCAATCCCAAGAGAAAGTCATAAGTAATTGCAATAAAAGTCTGCACAATTTCCTTGTTCTCCTTTCTCTGTCCACACCTCTTACAAAATCTGTGGAGTTTTCTTCATGTTCTCTATCCTTCTATACCTGCTTTCATACTTTAGCATCACAAGCCAATGTGCAATGCTATGTATTTATTACTATAATTTACTTATTCCACAGAACTTATTCTTCTGGTTGCTGCTTAGTTGAGTTTACAGAAGAAAGAAAATCACACCCCCTGTACCTTGCAACCTCCCAATTTTTGTGTGATGACTCTGATAAATTAAATGTTTAAAGATTCTTAAAATAAAGGGAGATTTATCCAGTATTCTGCAAGCGGAAGTCTTACAACCAATTTTCCTTGGTATCTCTTGTCAAGTCAGGACACAACAAATAGACATACCTGGTTACTCCTGAGAAGTGTTACCTAGGCATTTCCTGTAAACCATCCAGCACTGAAAGGCTTGAATAAATCTACATTTCAAATGCATAAAGTCGCACCCAGGGTCTGCAATATTTATTCCTTCAAGGTGATGGCAACAACTTCTTGCAGTATCTTGTTTCCTTTTTCTTGTGAATTCAAAATGAATAGAAAATCATATTGGACAGCTTTTCAGTTAGAAGAGCAGTTTACTTTTACCAGAGACTGTAATATGTTATGTAAAAAACCAAAACCCCAAAACCTGAACACCACAAGCCCCAGGAATAACTAGGATTTCTACTTCTGCTGATTCCTAACCTAAGAATGGGGGGAGAAGGGGAGAAATTGGTGGAGAGAGTGGGAAGAAAAAGAGTTCAGAGTCCTTTTTTTTTGCCAAGGGGATGCAGATAAATAACATAGCAGAGGTCAAACTGCCTCACCTTCCCAAGTCACTGTAGAGAGACTGTGGAGGATGGGATCCAAGGGAGGCAGACAGCACCACGAGGAGTAGAAATCTGAAGCTAGATTGGCAGTGGAGCCAAGCGGAACAAACTACAGGAAGTTTTCACTTTTATAAGAACTAAGCACAATTTTACAGTTGGACTTAGAGGCAGCGGTTGTGTGCGAAACTAAAAGAGGAGATAACAAAGTCATTGGTTTGCGTTGAGACATGCGGTACATCCACAGTGCCAAGTCCATCCTGTTATTAGTGGCCCTATTAGTGATGTCAGTCGAGCTGTGCTTGCAGACGCCAAGACTGAGTTGGGCCCACTTACACTTATCGAACATGCCAAGCTACATCAGGTAAAATGGAAAAATAAGGAGGAAGCAATGACAGGAATTGCAATGAGCTACCATAAAATAAATAGCTGAGCAAGGAGCAAAAGCCACAAATCAAGCAGTGTGTTGAAATGAATAAAAGGGTAATGGGCCAAGGCAGGGTATGCATCTATTCTTTTCTCATGGCCACTGGACCAATTCATTGACCACACATATATTTTTAAAGAACAAAATATGGAGATGCCTAAGAAAGAACTCCTGACTTATTTTAACAAAAGAGACTTGGATACATTATGGCTACAGGTAATATAAGCAATGATATCTCAAAAAAAACAGCATAAAAATTGGTGATAGTTATGGGCAATTGCTTTGTGTGGATGGCTAATGGAAACAGGAGCTGTGGAAATTCTGCTCCGTGGCACACATACTTTCTATGGGCCATGCCTGGCAGCACTTGAAAAATCAAACATGGAGAGGAGAAGTTGCCACAACTTGAAGTTTCTGCTCATATAACAACACATAGTGTCCTTTGGTTTGTCACAGAAAGAACTCATACAGCTTGACTTATGGAGGAGTTGGAAGTGGTGTTGTTCATGCCAGCCTCTGAAGTTAGGACATACTGGCACTGGGGGATGCTTTGTCTCTCAGTAGCGATTAGATCACTGGTAATGAATGATATCCCCTGTAGCTCATCCATAGCACATCCATAGCTCATCCATAGCACTTCCAAGAACTCTGGAATTAAAAAGCAGGATTTGCAACTACCCCAACTGAATGCTTGAACCAAACCTCTAAATTTCTGTCCATGAGATCCCGAAGAAGGTCAGGCTGGTTGCTATTCAATCCTTCACAGTTTTTTGCTTATACAGTGACTGTTGCCTACGGTGGCTGTTGGCAGGCAGCTTGGTCCTGGCTTTCCCTGTCTCTGAGCTTTCACCAGTTCCCTGCCCCATAAGCCCTCAGGCAGGCAGCCTTCACCCCCACCCACCACTTCCTTCAGCAGATAGGCAAGCTTCATATAAAGCATGCCCTATAAAGAGCACCAAAATAGGACAATCTCTCATTCTGTTCTACATTATTCTGAGACAGTCCATGAACTTATTTTTGTGATTCTACCATCTTGTTGAGCATTTCTTGAAGCAAACTTGCATACATATTGCTGAGCACAGTTTTTGATTCATTATAATAAGGAATTTGATTCAAGTTATAATTGAAGGGAGATCCATTTACTCTAGCACAAATTCTACTTGTATATGATGAAGTCCTTATTTTTCATTTATGGCTCAGCATATCATCTAAGACAATAGAAGTAACCTCTAATATTTACCCTTTCAAAGCTGTCACTATAGTTCTAGACTAAGTGAATTTCATGCATTGCAAAATTATAGTGGAATTCTTATGAAAAATGCTTATTACATTTACATGAATGCCAGTGTGGTTAATAATGATTAAATTTTTGCAGTGAAGAATAAAGAACTATGTATGATTTACTATTAAGGATGGAATATTGTCATCTGGAGCTGACACAGATATGACTAAAAGAGAGAAAGAAAAGAATTGTCATGTGTAGTTGACATTAGGAGCTGTGATAAGCACATGAGGATGTTGTTACATCATTAGAAATTAAATCATTGCTCTTTTCTCAATTTTCTTGTATTATGCCTTACATACTTTGTCACATTATTTCAACAAGGAAATTAAAAAATAAAATAAAATAAAATACAGTAAAATGCTCACATCTGCTTGTCCATAATTTACTTCTATGCTAGTCCTGATTTTTTTTCTTTTTTCCCCAGGGGAGCATCATTCAGTTGTTTGTGTTAATAGCAAAGAAACTCAGAACAGAGCATGAGTAGAAAAATAATTTCCCTATCCTGTATTAGGCAACGATTCTGAGCTCTTACATGTTAAACCTGAATGCAACTAGGAGCTTATTTCCCATGATTTGAAAGGATTTCCTCTTCCACTCCAAGCTGATGGGAAGTCTATTTCATAAAGTGTTCCCACCCCTTCACCTGTTAGCTGAGGAGCTTGGTCCCATGCTTTATTTCATGGAATAGACCTGCCTTAAGAAGTCCTGCCTATGCTTTGTAATCCAGCTAATAATATTTTATGACTGTTTTTTGAAACTTTTTTAAAAAAATATCAGTATTTCTAGTAACAAGTCCTTTGAAAACTGGGCTCTTTACATGATGTGCCTAAGTGGGAAAACAAAGGCCAAGATACCTAAAATCAAAAATTAGGTTTAGAAGTCTTCATCATAGCATTTTAAGATTTTAAAGTTTTGTGTCTCAGAGTTACCGTGGCACTTTCAATAGATTTATGTTTCATCGTGTTCATGTAAATTGCAAATATAAATACTTACAGAAGGACATAGCATTCTAAATAGCTTGGGTATGTAACTCATTATCCTGCAAGGGGGAACTTTGCAGTAGCTATGAAAGGAAAAGGCAGAAACCTTATAAAGTTAGTGAGGAGAGGTCAGAATAAAATCCCTAAATAATCCAAATTAGTTTAATTTCAGCTTTCTCTTTCCTCTCAGGATGTAAATTACATTTTCTTGCTGTTAATCTGGGAATGGGCCCATCATATCTGTTTGAAGTAAAGAACAAGTCTTCAATAAAAAGATAATTTACTTTTTTGAGGCATACTTTCCCTTGGCAAAAAGGGAAGTGTTAATTCTGATAGCCTCTCCTGGTCCATCTCCTAGGAGAGAAGCTGTGCAGAGGAGCACAGAAAAAGAGAAACCACCCCTCTGACAGCTGAGGTGCCTGGCATGGGTCAGGCAGACATAGATGGCATGGCGGAGAAACACTTCACACGTTTGCGACGTGCTGGATCACAATGACATGCTTCAGTGTTAGGAGTTCTTCCCCTGCAAAGAGAAAGGCTTGCTGCACGTGAAGTGGTTCAGCTTGGATGCAGCATCCATGGGACCAGATCGATCTCCAAGCAGCTGCGGATGCCAGGCTTTGCAAACACAGGCCCACGCATGGTTCTCCAGCTCCCTCCCTTCATGTGTCACAGCCCTGCCCTGCTCTGGTGTAGTAGTCCAGCCCTGACTTACTCAGTAAGTGTCTCGAGGATCATGTGCTTGTCTTCAACTTGTTAACAGACTTGAAAGTTTTCACAGTAGATTGGAAATGTACTTTTTGGTAGGAATAACTGAAACCTACTATGGTCAAGGGGAGCTATTCTGGTTTTGTGGTTACTTCCCACTACTAAATGGTTCATCACCATCATGATAGACAGGGCCATGTAATCATTCCTGGCAGCCTTACACCTACAGTGCCTCCAGAAGTCTGGAGAAACACATACATGTATATGAGTGTTAAATTCCTCATCTGTGGAAGAGAAAGAAGCTCACCATAAGTCCATAAACTCAATATTTCTGTTTAGCTCCTATTTGTGGGGCAAATGAGGTGTCATGACGTGTTTGAGTTGAACTAGTTTGAGTTAGAATTTCTAAAAATTGAGTTTCATTAGAAAACGAATCAAAACAGCCCATAGCATAACCAGGGATTAATCTAAAGACAGGATGCTCCTCGTGCAGTGGTCCATAACTAACCAGCAATGAAAGGGATTTGCCTGAAATCCCAGCCTTGCCAGGTGCCAGCCAGGTACATCCCTCTGGAACAAGATGTCTCCTGCTAAGCCATCTTTTTGTGATGTAGGTGGCCTGCAATCCACAGCAGTGAGCTCTTCTAAAATAGGATGGCAGCTCCTTGTTAAATAAGCCCCAGTGGCTGGAGGCAGAGGGAGGGAAAAGATTTGCACCTTTGGTCTCTGTCCATCTGAACAGGACTTTGCAGCAAAACAAATGCAGAAGCCTGACCAGGAACCAAGGACACTCCTCTCCTTCAGTGCTGCATATTTTGCTAATCCTATCTGCTTACCTTCCTTGTATTGAGCGGGGCAGGATAGCCTTCTGGGTGGGACAGGATGTGTTCAAGAATTATAAACTTTGGCTAGTTGTTTAATTAGTCGGGTCATCAGTCATCTCACAACATTGATTGGGGGAACTGAGTAACAGCCGAACTTCCACACTGGGTTGCAGAGCACTGATTATTATACTGTAAACAAGAACTGAGCACCACGTGTGCGATGAATACCAGAGTATTAAATGCATTCCTCTGCTTACGGCTCAGAGTTCTTTCAAGGATTGTTTTCTGAAAAAAAAATAAAAGACTTTGCAATGTCTACTAAAGATAAGAACACTGCATAATTTTGCGTTTTCATGACTTCTCAGTTGTTTTATTCGAAAATAAAACCTTCCTTCAGCCACTAATGAGAATGAAGTCTTTATATTTAATAGAGGTTAAGTTATAGTGGAGAAAAACTGTGCCTTAAATTGAGCCTACAGCTCCTAATTTGCCTTCTCAAACTGTGTGAGACCATTTATATGCTGAAGAAAGTCGCTGCAGTACCTAGCCATCTGTATATCCCTCCATCTCTGTTTTGTTTCTGTGAATTATAATCGAGATTTACAGGAATCTGTGGTCTGCAGAGTATCTTTGTTTAAAATATAATTGCCATGTATCAGCAGGAGTTCTCTTCTGAAGAGGTCTGAGCAGCTGGTAGAGATAAATATTCTGGATGGCACTTTCTTTTCCACCTGACAAATTATTGTCCTGCTTCGGTGCGTGAAACAGGATAGAGCAAGGCAGACCACGAGGTCTTTTGTGAAGCAGAAGAAATTAGCTAGCCAATTTAGTTCTCTATGATGTAGATATTTTAAAACACAAGTGTTAAACCTTCTATGACTTATCTTTTTGGTGATGAGATATACGTAAAACAAGTTTTATACTGACAATGGTACAATGTTTTATAAGACTACTGGGAAAATAAACGGAAAGGAGAGATGGAGGAAAAGGAGGTTTGATACAGGTGACTTACTGCAGCAGTCACTTTTATTTCTCATTTCGTGTAAGCTCTGAGGACTTGTTTAATCAATAACAGCACCCTATTTGATCACCATATTCTATCCTTTTTAATAGGGGAATAATTATAGATAGCTTGCCAAAAGGTGTCTGAAAAGGAAGAAGTTTGTTGAACAGATCAGCCTTGAGTTCCGCTGCACTTTCTGTATATAGGTCTCCTTCCTAGTGCTTCTCAAATGGTAGTCATCTGATAAGGACGGATATGTGCTGCACATGTGACTGCAAGAAACAAATACGTACCTGTATGGCAGGTGTATTTGTGTATATATATATATATAGGTATGTATATGTAGATATGTACGTATATATGTGTAAGCAGTAAAGTAACATGATTTCTCCTTTACCTTCTGAATTCTGATGTATTAATTTTTGTGGTGGGCTCTGTGGAAGTGAATGGTTCTAATGCAGAACTTCAGATAACCTTGTTTTTAACAAGCTTTCTTGTTTTCTCAGAGGTCTGTTTGAAGTATCTCATTTTGTTAAGAAATTGCTTCAAGGATGGACAGTTACATTGGTTTTTCTTTCTTACTTGCTAGTCACATGCTACTTTACTGTAGTAACAAGGTTAAGGCACTGGAATCAAATATAAGAGCAGAATGTTCTCTATTTTAGGAAAAAAAAATTTCTTTTGGATTTGCTATACTGACTGTCAGAGCTTGCACACCAACATTTCTGCCATGACATCTGATCCTAGAGTATAAATTCATGTATTTGTCAGTGCTGCTCTGCAAAAGACATATTCAGCTTGAACACTAAAATGAACTGGGGACTGCTGAAGTGTGGATTGATTTAGAGTCCCAAGACAGCCTTCATATGATGCATAACTCCTACAAACCAAAAAGGTTGTAGGTCTTTTAAGCCTATACTAAATCATATACAAATACAAGATGATGAACACACTAAAGACGCTAGATCTTCACTTTTTAGATACCCTTGAGCACTTGATAGCAAAGTGTTTCACTAAGGAAAAAATGGCGGTCAAGCTGTGATTTACAAAGGGAGTAACTTTAAATTTTCACTCACTGATTTGAAGTGAAAAATCATGGATTTGTGCCCAAAGAACAGTTCAGGCATATTCAAACAAATTTACAACAAAATTACACTTATTTTTGCCTTGAGTTTTGTGATCTTTATAATTTTACTGTGGGTTGCTAATATTTTGTGATCCTGATAATTAAGAATGCTAAATATTTCTGCCAATTGAACATTATCTCTATTACAATAATGTTCTTAGAAAGCTAAACCACAGATCTCGGATGGAATGCAAATGTCTAAGCACATCTGTTTAATGCTATTTTAAATGCCCAGCAAGATGCTTTATGGAATGGGTCACGTATAGGTCTTTTGTCACATCTGCCAGGTCTAGATAGACACTTCAGACACAGAGGGTGTAGAAAACAGCAATAGGTGACTATGTTAGGCTCCTGAATAATCCTCTGGATTAATTTCTAGAACTGCAATTTTTTTTAAATTTTTTTTTAAGCACCTATGCACATATTTCCCAGAAAGAAATGTGACAAAAGTAATGAACAGACTAAAACTAGAAACAAATGGCAAGGTTTTGGCACTCAAAGATTTGGTGCATGGCAACCTTGTCCCATGCCAATCCCACCTCTCTAATGCTGAAAATATGATGATGATGTAATTTGGATGAAAATCACCACACCTTTTAATTTCAGATAAACTCTTAAATAGAATAGTATTGTGGAAGTAAAAATCTGGCTAAACAAAGTGCTTGGGTACATAAGCAATCCCACTACAGAGAAATAGGACTGTTTGTGTGCTCCAAGATAAGCATATTCTTAAATGCTACATTAAGCTGAAGCCAAAGAAAATAGGTATAGAACAGAGACAAGAAAGGCAAGTTAGTGGAAATGTAGAGTAAGAGGGGAAACCAGTGCAAGAAGGTCAAAACAAGAAATTTCGATCAATTGGCAGGGATAGGGGTAGGGGAAAGAACATGAAAATATTCTCTGGAAAAGAAAAATTGAGGTCTTTCTAGTTAATTCTCAGTGTGTACTGTTGTGGGTGAATGTTCAGATGGAGAAAGTTTTAAGCAAACAGAAGGTAGCATTTGCTGAAGATTAATTTTGCACTAAGCATTATCAGATTTTCTTTGAGGTATTTCTTCATATGGTTTACATTCACCTCATCACTGAGCTGCAATACCATAGGATCTGTGGAGTACAAATAAAACAAGATATCTCAAATCAACTGAGAAACTGAGATGCCCTGCCAGGGGAAAGAAAAAAACCCAAAAAAACCCCCCAAAACCAACAACAAACAAACAAAAAAAACCCCAAAAAACCACACCACAAAGCATAAGTAATGAGGCAAATTAAAAATTGTATAGTAAATACACTTGCGAATTGCAAGCTGTTACGTTCACTTCACAAAAAGAAAATGGTATGGATTCATCAAGAAACATTTCACAGCAAACACTTCCTTCAGCTCACAGTTACTGCTACTAACGTAGTTTGTTCTGGGTATTACAGGAGAATCTGCGTGCTCTTCTGAGCTTGACACAGAGGTAAACCCTCGCTGTCTTGGTCCTTGTTTTTACGATCAGGGAGCTGAATCACGCAAAGGCGGGGTGTACTCACATGTGCTTTAGTGGTAAAGCTGTGTTCAGAAATTCCTGTCTCCTTTTCCAGCTGACTTCCCCTCCACCCCTGCTGTTACCCACCTATCAATTGTGGGAAACTCCTTGTAAGGGTGTTTTCTAAACCAGATACACAAAATGATGCCTTTAGCATTCATAAACTAGCTAGAGGACAGGTAGCAAAGAGATAGGCGGAATAGTGTATAGAGAAGAAAATTCAGATTAAAATGCACCATATAGTCATGGTATATCATTCAACCAGCTGGGCTAAATGTCAAAGTGACTGACACTTAACTCATGCAAAACTCCCACAGATTGGAATAAGAGCGATGCATAAATAGTGACTTCAGGATCAAGTCTGTTCCCGGTAGCTACTCTTCACCACAGTCCTGGAATACACTCGTCAGCATCCAAGAATCTGCCCCAAATCCTAGCTGTCTTCTACACAGCATCAAAGACTGTAAAATTCACATTTTATCCTATTACTGAACAAAATCTTTGGTTTGCTTTTCTATAAAAATATATGTATGTTTTTAATGGTTTTCAGGATGATTTAACCAATAGAGAACAACAAACACAAACCCCTTGTGGTTTTTTTTGTAATGCAGAGAGAAAATATGCCAATAAAATATGGTCACCAAGAGACTGAAATACTGTTGGCCAGAGACTGATTGCACTGTCTGTAGCCATTTAATGTCCCTAAATCTGCTTCTCTTCTAACAAATGGGGCAAATAACAGAGGAAGTCTATACAGTCTATCCCTGACTACTCTCACCACAATTCATTCAGAATCAGTGTCTTCTGAACTGACAAAAAGCCTCTGTCATTAAAGTAAATTAATAATTAGACACATTAAACACATTAAAGATGATGAAATATTTGAGTACTACAGCTATGCAGTCCACATGAAGGCCATACATAGCTGTTTGTCTCCAATAACTCTCCTTAACCTAATGCAACTCGAGTATTTGAAACCTTTCCATGCTGTTTCTAGGAGGACCTTCACGTAATGTTTTTAATTTCTGCAAAAGTAAAAGAGACTTTTGCACAATTTTTGACATTGTCAGAGTTTCCTTTCTAATTTTTAGAAACAGAAACATCAATAAAATTAATAAACATTATGATTCTATTTAAAGCTAAAACATCTTCTTGTGTTTCCAGGATAGACACCAACAGTTTTCAACTTTCTGAAGTTAATTCCATCGCCTGCAATATGAATCACCATTGTGCCATGGAAAGTGAGTAAATACGGAGATGGAAAAGAGAAACTTCTGCTTTCCACCATTATCCCTGCTCAATATGACATGTACCTCTGCCACTGTATTTATATGGTGCCTGTATCTTCCCCAGAATAAACAGAACATGCAGTTTAGAAGGAAAGGCAATAGTTTTAGGAAAACCCTTTCTCCTTAGCTTCTGTGAGTGATAGAGAGAGGCAAGTTTCTCTTGCAAACTGAAGAGTTACACAGTTTTAGTATCTTGCCAGTGCGACAGCATATTCATCACCACTAGCTTCAGTGGAGCGCACAGCCTCACCGGAGCAAAGCGTGGGGCTGTGTTTAACAGGTAGCTATAATTCTCTGGTCCGTTGGTTCAACAAATGAAGGCATGTTCATTGGTAGAAAAATAATCTAGTTTTGTCAGAAATATCTATAGTCTGTCTTCTGCAAAACCTGCACCATTATCACATAACCCAGAGCTTTTATCTTTTAATAGATTCATCTTTTTCTGTAACTTTTTTGGATAACACTTCCCTGCATATGTAGTGTCAGCCAACTGTACATTTTTTTTAGAATCTCAAAGTATAAGCAAATGCTTCAGTTTTCATACGAACCTGGGTTCTTATTTTCTTCACAAGGGGTGCAGCCTACAAAGGATTTTCTGCTGGTTTTCATAATTACTCCTTACTGTAGGTGCTCTTTGTAAACAATTTGACAGCAGGTCTCACTTCACACCTGGACGTTCAGGAGCAGCAACCTGCCAGCTCGCTCTTTCTTCAGCAGAATAAAAATTTGTAGTCAGTTTTCATGACCTCGCACTGAATTTCACGCAGAGGTGCCCAAAAGGAATCTGCTTTTAGGTTTCACCCCAACTCACGCTCCTTCAAAGTAATTTCACCTCTGACGCCCCTTGCAGGCTACAGTCATATTCACAAACTCCACCTTGCCCCAGTCTCGGTCTGCCCAGCCCAGTAAGAGTGCTGGCAGGCAGGATGCAGCCAGTGAGTGCTGATGGTGCCTCAAATCCTTCACCTTTCTCGTCTCTTGCATGTGCCACCTTTTCACTAGACTTTTCAAGGCTTGCTAGCATGCCAGCACTGTCAGCAGACATCTTGTGCGCTTCAAGGGGTTTGTCTCTAGTTGCTGTTTCTCAGCGTGCCCATCCTCCTTCTGCTAACTTTGGGGTACTGTGAGGTTTTCTGTGTCCGTGTTGCCCTGTTCTACATGACAGTCATGATTTCTAGAGAAGGCTGTGGACACCAAAACTACCCAAGTAGTTTTGGGAGGGACCACAGCTGCCTGTGCATCTGCTCCCTGCAGCAGAGCCAGCCCTGGGCACGGGCTCTGCTGTGGCTGCGGCACCCTGATATATAGCAACTTTTGTTTCCTGTGAGGATGTTTTATGAGTAACTCAAAATCAAAGAGACAGTAAATTAACATTTTAAAATGTATACTGCAACCAAGAAAAAAATATTTCTTTCTGTATTAGCATCTTCATCAAAAATGAAGAAATAGAATTTCATGTAAAGAAGAAACTATTTTGTTTTAATTTGAATAAATATTTTCTTTTAAGTATCTTCCTTTAAGAAAATAATCATGGCTGTTATCAACATATGCAGCCCTCAATTGAATTTTCAGAGATTAGCTGAACATTTGTGGAGAAATATTTGATCTCCAGTCTGCAACAGAGCAGCTGTTTAGCATAGTGCAACACTTTCTCTGCTAGCCCCTACAGCAGTGACATTATTTGTTGCATTAATTGTGAGGAAGAAAGAAATGGTCTTGTGGTCGAGACACAGAAGCCAAGCACCTCGGTCCTATTCTTGGCCCCACCGCAGATTTCCTGCACAGACTGGGGCGAGTGACATAAACTCTCTGTGCCTCCATTTCTTCCTCTCTACAGTCTGTCTAGGTTTTTATAGACGCTGCAGTTCTGCAGTTAGGGAGGACCTGCTCAAGCAAGGCAAACCAATGCTCAGCTGCTTCAAGTTTGAAGTCCCCCTTTTATTTCGGCAGAGATGCTCGGAGGCATAGAGCAAACCATTCTGCAATCTTCCCAGCAAATAGAAGCTGAAGGCTCGATCAGCAGCCCGGCTTCTTCTGTTACGCAGAGGGTATGCACTTCCACCCAGCTGATGACAGAAACCATGGTGTCAGGAAGGTAAGAACAGTCAATATTTCGCAACCGATTCTTCTCTCAAGTAGAGATGAAAAGCTGAAGCCTTGAAAAGGTCACTGAGGAACAAATCTGACCAATGAAATCAACTTATAGGTGGCTATTAAAATATTTTATATATTTAAAATGTATTATTGTCAAGTGAAAAAAAAAACGCACCGCATTTTCTCAGTATGTTCTTGAACAACCCAAAACCTGAGACTGTGGTAGACGCATAAGTGCAGTGCAATCCAGGGTCTGAAATTTTAACTTGCATATTACAAGTTACCAAAAGCCTAGAAATTTCCCTTTCCCCTTTCCTATCCTTCTGGATTTAAATTAAAGAACACATACAGAAGAAAACAAACTAAAATAGTAAGATAAAACTCTATTTTTAGAAAAAAAATCTCATTTGAAATAAGTGTGGAGTAGAGAAAATCACTGGAGTATCCTATTCTAATCTTTTCTGTTGCTATCAGTTTGATTTTCAAATTGAAAGGATTCTGATATTGCACATAAGCATAAAGTAAATATCCAGAGTTTTGGATGCTATAGCTGGATTAATCTCCAAGTGCTGTTTGGTGATGGGTATCATTACTTCCCAGATACTCAGCTATCCTGAAATGACCTGGAAAAGCAGCATCACAAAAATACATTGTGGATTTTATGAGGTCAGTTTCAATTATATTCAGTCCGTTACTTCTAACACACTTTCCTCTGAGCGCTATATCTATTATTTGAAAATGTTACTTTATGTTTGGTGTAATATTCTCCAGATTTTTAATAAAATTCCTTTGAAAATGCCTATTTATCAGTAGCAGGCATGAGCCTGACTTTTGCCTTGGGAAACAGTGATCTTCCCGGAAGAATTACTTTAGGTTGCTGGAAAGATTAAACACATAATTTAGTCTTATACAAACATGAAGTATGACTTTAAAAACCTACCCTGCTAGATATATGGTTTGTTCTTTGTTCAAAATTAAAACAAAGAATGAAAATACTTAGCTAAAAGGTGTACTTTTCATCTTCTACTTGATCTTTATAGCAAAAATCCACTTATCTTGGCTTTCTATATAAGGTATTTTACATCATCTAGAATTATGACCGGGTGTGTATAAAGGTTGTGTCAGCATTTCCATTATAAAACCATATTTTAGGGGGTTTATAACTCAGCCATAAAAACTCACTCCACACTGAAACTTGGCATACAAAATCCCAACCTGGAACACTTTTTTATCACCATCACTTTATTAAAAAAAAAAAAAAAAAAAAAAAAAAAAAAAAAAACATACACCAAACCCAAAACCAAACAAAAAACCCCACGTTTGGCTGTTTTTCAGTTTTCTGAACGACACATAAAATGAGAAGGATTTTCGGTGGGGGTGAGGGGCAGCGGCTGCCTGGCTAAGATGCTGCTGGCCAGCGCTGAAGGAATAGGGAACGGCACGATGTCAGCCCAAGCCACACTTCCCTATCACCGATGAATATTCACTTCAGGCAGGGGTCAGCCCTACATGCTCAGAGGTGCAAACTGCCCCCGTGCCAGGCTGGCAAGGCTCCCCAGGTGTTCAGCCCACACAAAGCAGTGAGGTGGCTGCCGCTTCCCCAAACCCAAAGCTGCACACTTGAGTAGGAAGGTCAGGAGAAGCCACCTTCAGAGATGCCACCTTGTTCGGCAAGAGGGTCAGTCATCCCAGGTAACAGCCGAATCACGGGCATCGTTTTGCACAGAAGTGCATGAAGGCAGATATCCAGTGTCTGTGCGACTCTTCAGACACCCTGTGTTGCTGCTTTTCAGAGATACTTGTGAGATATCTCATGACAGGAGCAGCCTTTCTTAATTCATGCCTCGAGCAGTGCACAGTACCATGTTGAAGGTGTGGCCATCGACAAGCCACACTCCAAGATATGCAAGAATGACTGCACTGTATTCAAATTCAGCACTGTCATGGGAGGTGAGAAACATCCCCAGATCCAATATTTGGACATTACATAAAATGAGGGTGGTAGATAGAAGGTCAGTGAAAGGAGGAGCAAAACGAGTAAAATGCTTGTAATCAGGAGACACGTTTAATGACACCAGCCGAGGCACTCAGAAATTATACCTGCTGTCAAAGTCTACTGCTGGCAAGAAGGCTCAGAAGAGAGCTCAGGAAGCAGAGGAAAGGTGACTACAGGTAAAAAGATACCCTTCAGAAATGACAAATCACATCCAAAAAAGGAGAAGCACATAAATCTTGACAAGTTAAATGTTAAACCTCAGGAAGGCATGCCAATTTATTGAGGAGCAACTTATTAAAGGAACTCATTAAAGGAATAAAAGTTAATAATAAAACCTTTTTCAAATGTTTCAGGAGCAGGAAGTCTATCAGAAAGTCAGTGGGGTGAATCCCAGATCTGAGAAGAGAGAAGTTCTTGGAGACAATAAAACTCTCAGAAATGTTACATGAATTATTTGCAACTTGCCTCTGCAGTGGCAGACACGCAGGCTCCACAACTGAAGCTGATCTCTGGGACAAACGAATTGAAAGACCTATCTCAAACTGGGTCTGCAGAAGACTTTTTTTAAAATCTTGAAAAACTGAAAAGTGCTCTATTAAGCAAAATGGTACTCATCCAAAAAAGCTGAAGGGACCAGTTCAACTAAATTGCAAACCGTAGTGTGGAAATTATCACTTAAACCAGCCTCTGTTTGTGCCAGCATCCCTACAAGATTGGAGGTTAGATTGACCTTTGCTTTGAGCCAGTATGGAGGATCTTATGATTTACATACTGATGAGTAATTTTTTTCTTAACATTACATACTTATATCTAATGCTTTGTTCCTTTTATGGAAGCTCAGCTTCTGGTGACCTAGATACTCCAGCTACAGAAGATTAGAGATACTACTAGGAAAAATAGATCTTTCTTCCTCAAACCTCCTTGCTATAGTTGCCACCAAGCATCTACTGGACCGATTGTTTTCATCAGGAAGTGGCAAAAGAAGCCGTTTGTTCGGGCCAGCGTCCAGGAGATCAGTCTTACAGATCCCTGCTCCCTTTGCACCACTGAGCCCTGCGGCCCGGAGAGCGCAGCCACCACACTGACACTCACATTGCTGGGGGGAGAAAGTTTATGAATGTGACATCAAAAACCCACCACTGAGCAAAGAGATCCCTTTCACAGCGGCCTTTCTGGTTCAGAGGGGACTGTCCGTGTTAAAGGGGATAATTCCATTAATTAACATCCTTAATCCTTTCCAAACAAATTCACCTCTGAAGCTGACTGGGAATGTAGCCCTCAAGAGTGGGTTGTACATTGACATCACCCAGGGCTGCAGAGCTGTCTCAACCACCGCAGATGCTTTTGAGGAGGACTCCCCTAGGAGCAGGGAGAAGCCATTGACTTCCCAGGCGACTCCACCAGCCCTCAGTCCCAGCAGCGAGGAGCTCTCCTGCCCTGCTACCACGTCCTTCTCACCTTGGGAAGGTCGTTAGTCACAGAAGCAAACAGTTCAAAGTCCTGATGCTAGGTGACTAGTTATAAAAACTTACTTTTCTTTAAAAAAAACACCACACAACAAACCAGTGATCTTTGGTCTTGTCATTTTAGCTTTCTTCAGTGTTAGACTCTTAATTAATTTCCATTCCTGTAAGCAATTGTTTGAAAGGTGGGAGCATCCTCCTCCACAGCATTACAGTGCAGCGTCACCTACTCAGACAGCATCCTGCACATTAATTGCAGTTATTGTCACTTAGTAGGAATATGGGGAGATCACGCAGCTCTGCCATTTCTGCCACGTCCTGCAGAGGAGACCAAACCTTGCCTGTTCTCTCATAGTGTCCCAGATTACTTCTGTTTAAAAGCAATTTATTATGAACTTTGGTATTATCTTTGTATGTTGTTGCGGTTTCTTAGTTACACATCTACCAAAGCTTACTTCTATAGAGGGAACACACAGGGATCTCATGTATGGAGGTCATGTCCCAGCGCAAGTATGGGCGTCCTCACACCTTTACTTTTACACCTTTTCCCCCTTCCCTTTCCCTATCTTTCCTTTGTGAAAGACCTCAGGTGATGCTGAGAACAAACCATATGACTTCTTCATGAAAAAAATTTTGGTTTTTTTTCTTCCCTACATCAATACTGTTGACAGTGTGCAAGACAACATGATGAGATGCTCTACTTCCCGAATGGTCCTGGTCCTGGCCGTAATGACAGTGTGCTGACAACCCTTTGTATAGGATGCACCCACATTTCCTTCCTGTGGGGATGGGGACAGAAACAGGGATTGCCATCTCTTAGACCCGTATGAGCAAGTCCTGTCAAGAATATTCACTGGTATTAATCCTGGTGCCTTGGCCTGCATCTCCTGAGACACAGCATACTTTTTAATTAAGTTTTTGCATCTTCCAGTAAGAAGTTTTTAACATTTGTGATGCAGCATTCCTCCACAGAATGACTTTCCCAGAACTGTCCGACTGTTATCCCAAGTTTTCATGGCCATATCTGTCATGCATTTAGGCATGAGAAAATATATATTCCACTCTGGTAGTGAGCAGAGAAACTGTTACTTTCTCTACTACTGTCAATTCAGCTCTGAGGCAGAGTGTGTCACTTCTTTCCAGCCTTTAGGCCAGATCCAAGTGCAAAACCTGCATGTGTTAGGGAAAACAAGGAGTTCAAGAAAGAGAAGTCTGAAATACTGCAAACCTCTGAAAGCTTTAGAGACGCATTTGGTGTTCTCTCTTACAATACTGTGCATCAAACTGCTGGTTGAGTGCTAGCTGTGTCTTCTCTCACCCTTCACAAGTATGTTATGAGGACAGCATTAGACAGTATTTTAGCAAATACTGATGCTGCACAGGTATCACTGGGGTCACCTCTAACCTCTGCTTATCCCATTGCTGATGCTGCTTTCTCAGTGATAAAAGTATTTATGGTGAATTGGTGCTCAGGTGTATTGAGAGACTGCTCTCTTACGTAGGCAAGGTAGGGTTGCCTTGCCTGAAAGAGGGTACTGCCCTAAGAAAACTCTACCCCTCCTTTCCTCTGTACTCCCAGACTACTCAGTGACTGCAAACAGCATTCGGTTGGGTTTTTGAGGTTTTTTTGGTGTTCCTCATGCACACACACACACACACACAATCACTCCTGTGCAGAGACCATTACCATTCAGCTGGTAGTCATTAAAGCCTGAGAACATGTTCTGTAGTTGTGCTGTGACTTCTGGGCTTCGTCTTAAACTCAGACTAAGCTGCATGATCTCATGGCTGTCGTAGCAGTTGAGCTTCTCACAGGTTTTGAGGAAAGCTCCCTACCTCTTTCCCTACAGCCTGTTGGAAGTATATGGCAACACTTGCACAGGCAGCATGGGGGACTTACTAGACTCAAGTCCTTCCCTGAAGTGATCCTGGAAGCAAATGTGCACCTCGATGACAAATCTTAAGGAATGACAGAGGAATTTGTGGTTGCCCTGGAAACTGAGACCAGAGTCCACACTCTATGTTAGACATGGGGCTGAGGTTGGACAGATGAAGACTAGAGAGCTGAGGCGTTGTCTGTGGATGACCTGCAGCAGATAAAACAAGAGATGTATGGATAGCAAAATAATGATAGTAGTCACACAGTTGCTTAATGCAACCTATGAAGCTTTTCACCCAACAGTTAATGAGAGGAGGTTGACTGCACTCTCAAAAAGCAGTCAAGGACAGCCTGTAAGCAGATGGGAGAACGTTCCCCACCTTCACGCAGTGCAGAGCCCAGGGGTCCTGGCCTACGGCAAGAGATCCTGGGCACCATGGCCCTGCACCTGAGAAGGAAAATCTCTTCAAAGGCTCACATATTTAGGAAATATATTACAGGCAGCCTCTATTCAAGCTTCTACTTGAAACTGTATTACTTTATACTAGTTGAATTGTAGTCCTCATTGTAGCATAGGGAATGAAAACATTCCATTTTCTTACGACACTCAATACTGAAATGTGTAAAGGGAGTCTCCCTTGCTTTGAAGAAGGAAAGAATTAATGAACATTGTAAATTATATTGATTTCTGTTAATACTGGATTTGTTTTCATGGACAGAACTCTGTAATACAGTACCATTTTGAGCATAACTTCAGAAGAAAGTCAGTCTGTGTTTGCTTTTTTCCCCCCATTTGTTGCTTTCTGTACTTTGGCAGGGAATGATCTGCACAGCTTCCAGATCATAAAGCAGAAGTAGCACTTCAACAAAGAACAAAAGTTGGACTGCTCATAGTGTTAAGTAGTTTTATGTCATAGATTATATTTGGAGAAAAATATGAAATAAGAATTACTTTGAATAGCTATTCACTTTATTTTTTTCCACTCTGCCACAAAAACTATTTTTTAACTTCTCATCTGCTTTCTGTTTCCCTAAGGCCAGGTCTAGAATAAGAGAATTTAGATTCATATTACTGTATGATACAAGGTGGACACTGCTTGTATTAGTAAAACTAATTTTTGCAGGAACAGTTTCTTACTACCCACCCCGAACAATATAATCGCTAGCAGTTGAAAAGCAGCTGTTCTATAACAAATCCAGCAGTGGTAGGGCTTTTGGAGACAGAGGTACAACAGTCAACCTGTCCTGGCATAGCTGTTACAGCTGCGCCAGAAAATATTGGTACTGTAGACCTGGTTATGTTATTATTTATCAGTAATTTCTTTCCTATCAATCACGACAGTGTTAAGCAGGAAAGCCTTACAAAACTGGGTGAAAAACAGCCAAAGCTCTTCAGTTTAATTACAGAAAGGAAGGAAGAGTTTTAATCCTGCCCTAATATGTGGCAGAAATATGGTGAAGTAAAGGCCAAAAGCAAGAATGCTGACCTGCTTGTTGAATCACAGCTCCCAATGCGTGCAAAAAGAGGATTTCCACAGAAGAGAGCAGCCCCCCCAAGTGCTGTCCATCTTCTTTATTCAGGGTACTCAGCTATGGAAATCCAAGTCAGATAGGAATATCCATGTCAGATAAGAACATGGGCAGCAAGTAATTGATTAATCTGTATCACAACTTCTACTGTGTAGCAAATGATTAAACAGATTGTTCTGCTCAATGATGGAACAGTCTTCTGTCTCCTTGTGATAAACACTTTCTCCATTGTGCTATCCAAGACATTTCCCTGTATATTTCCTTCATGCTAGAAGATCAAGAAAGTTATTTTAATTATTACTTTTGCTATCTGGAGACTATTAGCAATGTCATTAAAGATCAGAACAAGAGATGTAAAAGTCAGATTGATTTGAACAGAACATTTATAGCAATTTGTTCAATGAGATCAATAATGGAATATTTCATTATAGTGTTGGTGGTTCGGTTTGGGGGTTTTTGGGGGTTGGGTTTTTTTTTTTTTGAAGGCCATTGTCTGTCTTGTAAAATATGTGGTGACATTAATTAAAAGTTAAAGCTGAAGTAAAAAAATAACAAAAAATTATTTATGTGCTAGAATGTTTGTCCAAAGCATGAATTAGATAACAATAGCAGATGTTTGCTTTGCAAATGGAAACCAGTACAGCTCAATTGACTGTACAACTGAATGCAAATCAAATCTTACACTGAATGCTGTGGTGAGTTAAAGGAATATATATATTTATATATGTAATAAATATTACATACACCTCAATTTAATTCATTTTAACTGTGATCTTGCTGCATTATTTCATTACATGTATGTGCACATGTGAGTACATGCTGCATTGCATTTAATCAGAAGGGGAGGGCTAAAAGTAAAGGAAGTTATGACAAAGTTAAGGGACCGTGCTGGGGGATTTCATGGATCCTTAGACAAACAACAAGGAAGTTGGTGCACACCCTTGTCTGGCTCCATGCATTCTGAAGATGCCTCTCCTTGGTTGCACCTGGCGTGGAAGCACAACTATGAGCTTTGAGGTGCTGGAAATAAGACAAAGGAGGGAGCTGGCAGCAGCCAGAGAAAGCATGGAAAGCAGGTTGTCCCTCCATCTCCGGGATGGAGATGTCCCAACAGTGGAACTCACCACTGGCTTCAAGGGAAAAATGAGATTTAAGAGGGACATGGGTTGCCTTGGTTTTCACTTTCGAATTTGCCTTTCAGTAAGGAAATTTCTTTGTTCTCAAGGAAGGTCTTCCTTTACTCTTAATCACTGCCATCAAAAATTCCCAGCAAAAGAAGTTTACTGATGTGATACCCCATTTGACCTGTGGTGTTTCCTCCATGGAGAAACCAGGGATGGCAAGTTCCTGGAGCTGTGGGACTTTGGAGTTCAGATCAGAAATAGGGACGGGAGGTCAGGCCTCTTGTCTGGTGCCCTTAGGATGGATGAAAGACTTTAAAACTTACTGGCCTCTTATTCATGACAGGTAAGCTGGAAAAGGTCCTAGGACTTTCACTAAATAAGGAACATATTACTTCTGCATTAATTTATAGTGCACATTAAAGTATCTGCAGCTGTTGCACACTTAATAGGAACATATACAAGTTTTGTCTTATTGGGTCTACATCAGACTACCAAATGCAAATTATTAGAGTAAATAAGTAAGATGTAGTCTTCCAGGTCAGCATTTCTATGTAAATATATCAAATAATAAGCATATTTCACAAGGATACGATCTAACTTTGGCAACCTCGGTACATTGTGTGCAGTCCTCACGGGGGGCTTCTGAGAAGGTGCCACTTCTGATCCTGCCCCAGGAGCAAGTCCAGAAGCCTGCTCTGCAGCCAAGGGTGGTGAGGAAGTGTGTGCATGCCAGGTTTTAAGCCTGTCCACCCAACACCAACATATACTACAGAGGATAATTGCTTTTAATACCATTACGCTGGAAAATAAAACCTAATCACTGTAAGATACGGAAACAAGACAAGTGTTTCTAACTCCCGTGTGATGTTCATCACTCACACTACTGTGACTGCCCATCTAACTTTATCCCCTCGAATTTGCAGAAGTACATGTAAAGGTCAAAATAAACATCCAGGAGGTAAAAAATCCCATTTCCTTTTCAGTTGAACTATCTCCAAAGTACTAAAACATGAACATATGCCACAGTATTACTCACTACATAAAAATACATATGTTAGTAGAGACACAGTATAGTTAAAACACAAAATTATACAATCTACATATACTTATATAAACCTGCAACAACATCATCTATCAACACACCCAGTCAATCAAATCCTATATATAAAAATATTTTCTTATTCTCTCCCAGACACTAGACAAAAAGTTACAGAACTTTTAGATGTAGGCATTCCTCTTGAAAATTTCATTACATTCATAAGTGACAGGATTTTTTTTAAATCAAAGTAATATAGTGTTGCCACTTCCTGCGATTTCAATGAATTATCATCATTTGATGGTTTCTAAAGTCTCAGTTCCTGAAGCTTCTCCAACTTCAGCTTTTTAAAAACAGCTTTTTTGTCCTCATATTAGGGAGAAACAGTTAATGTCAGTTTTAATACCTAAAAATTCAATTATCAGAAAAAAATAAAAAGAACTCAACTCAGTATTTTCACAATATTGCTCCTCACTTTAACAAGAAAGGTTATCTTTAAGCCACCCAAATCAGCTGGTTCTTTTGTCAGAGACATTTGCCTCCAAATTACTGTGATATAAAATAAAATCTAAAAAACATCTAGGTATTTTGGCTTCTTCTTCTTTTTTTTTTTTTAATTATTTATTAGAAAAGAAAGTCCGTTTTCTAAGCCTACATTTTCCTAGCTGAAAGTTCCTTTAATTTTTAAAAGGCAAAGGAGACTTGAAGGCTCAAGATTTGGAGACCTCATTGATTTTAAACCCTGAAAATAAAGAAGAAAAATTGTCATTGCCTCAGCCACAGGTAAAATGTTTTCTTTGTATCTACAAGTCTTGAAACTTGCTCACTGATGGTTGAGGTCAGAGCTTTTGGTGCAAGCAAAGCACTTGTAGAAGACCAGCACCTTTTATGCATTGCTATAGGAAGATAAAACAATTAACAATGACAGAGGTTTATGCCTCTGAAATCTCGTAGCGGTCTGCAGCCTAAAAAATGGTTCCTCGAAAGCCCTCTAATGCGCCTTATGCCTTACCGAGCTGTGGACACAGCGACTGCATGCTGTGGACCAACAAGGTGTCTCACCTGGCAAACCTTTGGCCCTGGCAAGGCAGTAGACTGCTTCAAGAATTGTGGTGTTCAGTCAAAATATTTTCCTCCATTTCACCAGCTAGAACCTTTCCATTACTTCATCTCTTCAGTGAAATGTCTCCTGGTATGAAGCCAAAAAGCAGCACCTGCGTATAAAAATCAGGTCTTAAGCTCCCTACAAAAATGGCAGATACTGTACTTCTTTAAAATTTTGCTGTTAGGCAGTGGAGCAAAACTGATATTCTGTTCATGTTTTTGAGCTGGCTCTCCACAAAGCAATGAATTTCAGCCAAAGTTACATGAATATTTTTTGGCAACTGATTGCATGACCCCCAAAACACAGAAGTTGTTTTAAAAATAATGGCATGCAGAAGTTCTTTTGTATTATTGGTGATTTACCCAAGGTTTTCTTAGACTGGTTGACTTACCAGTACCTGAGAGTAGCAGTAATTATAATTTCTGAAAAAAAACAGTGTAATCAGCAAGGGAAGCTTTGGGAGAGCCTCAAATTTGGATTCAGGGATCCAAATGATTTTTAATTCTCCAGATTAAATTTACACTTAATAAGCACCTAGGAAAATCCCTGCTTTCTAACAGCATTTAGCTAAATAATGTTATAATAAAAAAAAACCCAAGTCTGTGTGTCTCACATTAAAGCCCTACATCCATGGTCAACAGGTAAGTAGTCTGAGCGCTCACAGATCTCATCTTCACTGCACTGAGGGACGTTTGGCACTTCTCTAAAATGAGACACTTATATTTTTGATACTCAGTTTCTGTTACTGCAGAAGCCTAAGAGAGGCAGTCAGCTTGTAAATGTTGCCACTTTCTATGCCCTCATTCATTTATTATTTGGTTGCCATTGAATTTCCTGGGCAATTTTTAGACACTTGACAGATTTTCAGAATACTTTTTAAAAAAAAAAGTTCAGAAATGTTCTATAATTCTCTTCCTAGGTGGTTTTAAATAATGTGTTAATAAAATAAAGAAGTGAAAAATAAGAAGAGAGAGGGGGGGATATATACAAAGCCTTTTTCCTGATTACTTGATTACTTTTTTCCTGATTCTTGATTACTTTTTTTACATTGGAACATGATTTAGTAAGTCAACATTCATCTTTTTCTGACCCTCTAAAGCCTACAGTTTACTGTTCATAAGGATGAGAAATAACTTGGGTATTTGTTGCTGCACAGATCTCTATCTTCTTGGACACTACAAACAATATAAATCTTTTCCATTTATATGACCATTTTTCCAATGTACAGAAGTGTTTGGATTTCTAAGGTAAGAAAATGATTAATCTTATTAGATGTTTGACACAATGAACTAAGCAAAACATTTTTTGATATTATAAAGAGAAGATAAAAGAATGAATTCTTATCTTTGTAATGCTTTAGCTGCATGACTTCTGGGTTCTTAGGCTATCATAATATAATGTTTATTAGAAGCCAAAACAAAGATTTCTCTCTTAAAGAAATATCGGAATGTAATACAGAAGGCAATCTGATAGATACATCCTATTCAAAAAGAAAGTACTGTGTTTGCAAAATGCTAGGAATACTAAGAAAAAAAAAATGTATTAAAACAGTCAAATGAGAAACTCCTCTCTGGGCAGGACACTCATGGTGTCTAACACACTAACAATAAATATTTTCAGTGGAATGTATAACAAATCTGGGGGACTTTTATTGAAAAATGGCCATGGGCAGCCATATTTTGGTTTTGGCTAAGCCTCAGTCATCATGTTTTGATTTAGAAGGAGAAAACCCAAACCACCTGTGGTTTTCATTTTTAATTCATGGCCCATAGGAATACAGACTTTACACTTTCCAATTTTTCCTACTCATGTGCAGCCTGTTAATCGGAAAAATAATATTTTAAAGCTATTCCTATCCACGTGTAGAATTTTAAAGAGACTAAAATGAAAATATACAGAAGCCATGATCATTATTGCCCATGAGTACACAGGAGGGCTCTTGCAAAATCCAAACCTCCAACCTGTGTGTCACAGGTTGCCCTTTCTAGATAGAGCACATCTGCTGCAGTGCCAGCACTCTTCAACTTAAGGTTATATGTTATTTTCTAAATTAATAATAATGGAGATAAGTGAAATAGCAGCAGATTTAATGTGACCAAGAGAGAGACTCCTCCTAGGTAATGCTCATTTTCTACAAGCACATCGAGCGGTTTTGAGGAGACTATGGACAACAAACCTCCTTACTCAGTGAGGATCCAGGTAGCGAGCTGCAGGAAATGGGACAGTACCCTGAAAAGTAAAGGGAGAGTACAAAAAAGAAAAGTATGCACACAATCTCCGGAGGTGGCAGGGGTGAGATTTCAGTGACATGAGAACATGAAGAGTCTGAAACCTGGTAGCTCAGGTGAGGGACACACACTTCTGAGTTGTGCCTTATGTGGTTACATACAAAGATGCACTAAAACAGAAATACCAGTCAAGTGCAAGTGCTCCCCCTATTTAACTTTAAAGGGAAAAGTGCATTTTATGTGCTACCACAGCAGACTTTCAGAGCCTCCATCTTTTGTCATGCAATGAAATGCTGATATGCATTTCTTTTGTCTTAACCCACATCTAACTGGATCTCCAGCTGGCAGATGTTACTGGCAGCTCTCTTTGAGAAAATACACCGGGTGAAATCCAGATTCCTTTGAAGATAGTGGGAGCTTTGCCATGGGCTTCAGTAGGGCCATATTTCGCGCACTTCCATTTCATAAAGATAGCAAAGTAATAGAAATTATTTGTTTTTAAAATCTCTATCAAAATATAGGTACTTCCTTTCTTAGCTGAACTAGGCTTCACTTTTTTTCCTATAGCAGTCCCATTGCAAGCAATTGGTTTTATACATTTAAATGTATGTATAGATGCACATGCACATATTAATATAAAATATGCATAAATATGGTTTGTATTAAACATCTTTTAAATACTAAATACATTTAATAGAAATCCAGTTATGTAGACCATTACCTTTTCTTTTACAGTTAAACTATTTCTATAATAAATCATCAATTCAGTTTTCCCACAGATACTAAGAATATGATAGTTAAAAAGATAGTACATAAATGTATATATAACCATTACCTATATATAAGTGAAAACCCCTGAATCTCTTTCACTGTCTCTCATATACATACAACAGTAAAAAAAAAAAAACCAAAAAAGCCCTAAAAAAGGCAACTCTCTGGAAAAGTTTTAATGAAGCAGAGAGAGACCACAGTGGCAATCAATGGCTTTATGAAGAATTCTGTGGTCAGAGGTTTGATCATACAAAATAGTCATAACAAAATTATACCTTAAGGCCCCAGTTAAAGCACCATAAATTCTAAAGACACTCATCACATTAGTAAAATGACTAATACTCATGTTTGTAGGTGCACATCCTTTGTTATAATGAATTACAACAGTTTCTATAAAGTCTCTGTGATCTGCCTCTCAAAGGCGTTTTTTCTAAAATGTTCCCAGAAGCAAATGATAGAACCAAACCCATACTTAATATTTAGACATTTTGTTACTCTCCCTAGATTACTCCTTCAGGTTTTAAGCAGATGTATATCCATGTGATTTTTATAGTGATTTTTGCTTTAAGTTATGCAGCAGGATGGGGTTCTTTGCATGCACTTACATTTTTTTCATTTTTTCAATCGCCTTATATTTGTCAGCTTCAGAATAGTGAATAACGTGATCCACTGACATAGCAACATAACAACTGTTTCTCCAAAAGTGCCTGAGAAATAAGAGATGACTGAGCCCAGCAATTTTGCGAGATGGATAAATATTATCCAAGTCTCATAAATGAGGAAGTTGATGCACAAAATGCTTGACAAGTGAAGTACTTGTCAAGAATACCCAGCAATGTCATGACAGAACTGAAATTAGGTCCAAGATCCCCATTTTTCAGGGAGGAAATGGCTTGGCATAAAAGTTAGTCTCAGGTTTTACCAAACCTGAAGCATCATGGATATCCCGCTAGCTCCCCACAGACACCATGTAGCTGCTGATGCAGTTCTGGATAAATGTTCTGGATAAAGAGAACGTGTTTAAATGCCACAGAGGATCACCCTCCATGGTAACCAAGGTCTACCAAAAGCTGAGTTTCAATCACCTGTTTGTCTTCCATTTCTTATTTGCATCTGGAGAAAATAAAATACAGAAGTGAAAGTCAAACCAATTTTTGGCTAATGAATGGTTCAGCTCCTACATTTCGGGTGCCTTCCTAGATGGGTGTTGCCAAAAAGGCCTGGAGTGAGGAGGGAAAATAGACAGTGCAGATTGTCAGGGGAGAAGAGTTTTGAAGCTGGTTTGATCCAATGCAGGAAAATAATATTTAAAACCTTTTTGTACAGACAAGAAGAAATTAACACATATACAGAGGTAAATATATAAAACTGAAAAAAATTTATAAGCATGCCTATACAATATAACTGAAATTCTCCATCATTTTTATCATGCTGTCTTGCTTACATTCATGTGGTTTTAGTCTCACAGATGTTCTGGAGGATAGGACATGTAATATGGCTCCATAGTTTTCTAACCACAGAATATCCAAAATATATAACCAGGAAATCACTTGCAGTATGTGTGGGGTTTGGCAGATGGTATTTCTAAAAATGCAAATATCCAATATGGAGGTAGTGGAGAAGACGGATTTCACAAGGGAACAGTGTAACTCTTTATATGGAGTGTAAACTTTACACAGTATTCCAATATAGAACTGGTGAGTACTGTTAAAAAAGTTTCCAATGAATATTCATTTCAGTTTATAAACATATTCTCTTCAACTGTTTCAATGCCCTCTTTGTGTTTGCTTACTGTGCATGTTCTAGCTATTGCATTTACTGGCAAGAACGTTTGTAGAAACAGCAAATTTTAAGCAAGTATTAGAGAAGATATATGGGAAACGAATTTTTAATTTGGAAATATAGATGCCGGCACCAGAAATTTATTCCAAACAGGTATCCTCATCCAATCAGGAGAGGAATGTATGCGATCTGCAAGATCACAACTAGCTTAGATTGAATTTGAGTTGTGGAATGCTTGCAACCACATGCACTAGCAGTGCACAATTTTAAATTTTGGTCAGATGAGACAAAATCGGAAAGCAGTGCGTTCTTCTGCTAAGGAACTTGCATGTAATGGAGGGAAATCAGGAAGCAGGATGGTGGGAGCTACCGGCTGAGCTGTATTCTGATTTCTGCTTAGATACCAGTCAGCCTGATACCGTGATGAAAGGGGTGCAGAGAAGAAAGGATGTCCCGGCCGAGGGGCAGCCTCCCAGCCATCCTGCTTAGGCTGCAAACAAGTTTTTTCAGGTACGAGTGCTGCACTGAGCATCCTTCTCTTCGCTCTGGAGCACAATTTCAGGATAGAGCAGGAAGAAAGCCCGTTTCCAACTGCTGAGGCAAGATGCTGTGCCCCTGAGGGAGCAAAAGCCAATGCCTGGGAGGCACCATGGGGCACGATCACCACCACGAGCAGCACAAGGAATCCGCCTCTAGTTTTTTTGCCGTCGCTTGGAAAAATCCTGAGACAAGCAGAACGACTCTCGGTTCCTTGTAGCTGAAGGAATCTCTACCACTGATTTTCCTCACCTGACAAGCCATGTAGCTTCTAGTTCTGAGGGTTTTCAAAGCTAAATGATAAATTTGAAGTGTGAATACATGAAATATATGAAATATGAAAACAATTTGAGCCAAGATTTGCTCATATGGGACCTGAATGACATGAAATCCTTGGTAATGATGGTTTAAGTTTAGATGACAGTAAGCACAGAAAAGACCAAGCAGATTTCATATGATGGAAGATTTCATTTTACATTTCACAGTTGCAGTCACCATCTTAATATACCATAAAATATATAAATTCAGGTTCTTAACTGAAGCAAGCAATTGCTGCTCCATCAAGCCAATTTGCAGTGGAACTGAAACATACCATTCGCCTGGCAATTCTACCACAGACAGACTGGATCCTTTGTTAGTATAGACTAGAAGTTTTATAATCCATAAAAATATTTACTAGAAAAAATTAGAAAGCAGAGCAGACAAAAATGCATGTCCTCACATAAACTTGTTGTAATGTTTAACAGAAATAGAAATTCTTCTAGAAGCTTTTTTTACACACATGCCACAGCTTAACTTTATGTACATGTATACACATCTCAAGAACATTACTCTGTAAAATGTTTTAATCACTTTATAATGAGAACATCAAATTTAATCAAGTTCTGCAGCATTTTAAGGTTGAGGTTTAAGTTAAAGTCTGTATGTTCTTTTTCTTTTTAGCTCTGACTTTTGTATGGTTTTTCAATTCATATTTTGTCAAAGAAAAATCATAGAACAGAGAAAAAAGTTATCTGTGTCTGAATTGCTGACTTTCCTAAAGGGTCAGTTTCTTTCCAAGCTGTATCAAGCTCAGACAGCTTTCTGGCAATTTCAGTTCAGCTGCGAACGGCCAAGATCATGTGAGATGATCCAAAAAATTCCTAAAATATTAGATATGCCTGTATATATATTGCAGACTAAATATTTTCATGAATGTAATCACATGAAAGAAAAAAATCCCTAACACATATGAAAACCCAGCTTTACATACTTTACACTCTACTTATGAACTAATAAGCCACATAAATTGGATCGTCTCTTTCTTAGTGGCTTACATGGGCTTTCTCCACAAAAGGAAGTTCCAGCTGCAGTGAGGTTACTTCCCACATTGCATCAGTAATGTTTCACTGCTATGGGAGGACCACACGGCTTGTTATAATGAGAATTCCTCTTCTCTCTGGTAAGAAGGCCTGATCCATGGCCACTAATTCCTTTGCAATGTGTTAATTGTCAGTTGGTACAGAAGTTGTTGCTTCTTCAGAAAGGATAACAAAATATCAATACAATTTTGTGCACCTGTAATTAAACATTACCTTTTTAAAACCTTATCACCAAAACTTGTGTAAATTTTTTCTTTATTTTGCATTCTGATAATTAGCATGTGATTGGAAAAAAGACTTATCCTGTATTTGTGTATATCAGTAGTACAGTTTTGGTGCAAAACATCATATTTAATCTTCATTCATGTCATTCATTGTCATAAATCAGTGGACATTTTTATCTACATGAAGAAAAGAATTCATTCTTGAACCCGTAATTCCAAGTTACCCTATTTCCAAGTGTTAATATCCAGTGATGCCCTATTCAGTTTTGCAACAGCAGCACCTGAAGAAATTTCTAACTCAATGTACCCTGTGGTCCAGGTTCCCGGATTTCACCCTTACACCCTATTCCTGGCCCCAGTTAAGTCAGCAAGACTTGTGAGCTTTCATGGCCATGGACCGCCGTTGTAGCTGTGCAACAGCTCCTAACTCCTGAGCACTCTCTCTCCTCTATAGCAGTCGGAAAACAGGCTACTTGAGTGAGACACAAAGCCATAGTACCAAATCACAGACCTGAAACACAGATAATGTAGCAATATTGTTATTCTAGGTTCTGAAACGCATCATCTGAAGGAAGAATAGGTACAAAACCAAAATAATTTAGGGTTGTAGATTTCTTCTCCATGAAACAGAATAAATTATCTTTAGCTTTCCAGGCTGAGATATGAATATCGGTGACACCGAGCACAGTTTAAAATTTTCAGCTGTGCCTCACATCGCAGTATTGGAATTGGAACTAAGATTTTAGTATTTTTTTCCAAGAAATTTTAAAGGAAGAAGGGCTGATCAATGTGAGAAGCTGAATAATCAGTACAGGTCTGACTCATGTGTTGCTAATGCAGTAAACAAGGGTGGTAAACAGTTACTTATACTCCATCAAACTTGATTCGCATATGACTTACTGCAATTTTGCTCCAAAATAACACAGCTGGACTTTTGTCCAGTTGCTCTTTTTATACTGTGACTGATGGTGTAATCCAAATATGGATTTAAATGCATTTTCTCTGGATTCACACAATTACAATAGAAATCCATACCTTACGGTAGGAGTTTTCTTTTCAGCGTCTTAAAGGCAGAATATGTTTTCTTCCTTGAAAGGAAGTGATCATGTTTTCCCATTCACGAAGTGCAAAAAGCCACAGTGACTTTCATTTTAAAATGGACGAAGACGAGGCAAACACGAAACAGCACTGAAGTCCTGTTCCTCCTGCAGTCAGTGGCAGAGCACCTTATAGGACCATGGTCATACTCCACAGAAATACATCTCTGATGGTTTTCCCCAAAAGCCATCAGCAGAGATCTGGGTACAAGTGACTGTGAAATGGCAGAAATATGTGAAGTGCTTAAAAATGTAAGCACTACTTTGAACCAGAATGCGCCACTTTTCGCAGATATAAGAACATACCACATTCTTATTTTCTTCCTGTGGGAGGTCACTGTTTATACTGCGGATGTGCCTGCCAGGAAGAACATTTTTGCGCTTGCTCTTCTTCCAGTTGCTAATCTGCATGTTCATTTGCCTCTGCTTGAAGAATGGTTTGTCTGAGCTTTTCCATCGTTGCTGGCATTAGACCCAAACATTTTCACGGATTCATAACATTTCACCGTCACCCCTCTGTAGCAGGCACAGGGTAGAAATTTTATCTGCCCCCCTGATTTGCCATTCACACGGTACCAGGATGTGACAGCCTTCAGTCCTGCCCCGACCGCTGGACTGGATTTTGGAAGCAGGGTCTGAAATTACAGAAACCTTGACGGTGGAGGTGTGCCCTGCTCTGGCCAAGTGGCTGAGAGACAGCTTTCCTGACCGCCACCGAGGGCCCTGGGCCCCCTCGCGATCCCCAGTTTGGCTGCGTGGGCATTAAATAAGATTGTCCTCCTGCAGCATCATGCTGGTTTGTCTCAAAATGCTCATAAAGCCCTTAGTTATCCCTGGCAATAAGCTAGAGAAGTAACATAGCGCACAGTGCCTCATCATTTTATTTTGCAGTTGTTGAGATCACCACTGTCTTGTCTTTGCCTTGTGTGAAGAAAATAGCAACAAGATAGCTAAACAGCAGAGTTCCCTTTTAGGGATATTTCTCTTAGTGGTATTCAATATACATTTTTCCACACCATGCATTCTACCCCAACTTTAACCAGGCTGCAGAAAGAAAGAAAATATTGAGATGGTTTCTCCCACAAATTTGCATGAGCTTGGAGCAAGGACAAAAAGAGCAAGACCTCAGTGTGGGACTTTTCCCCGCAAAACGCCCTCAGGTTTTAGCTTGTTTTAGTGGAGCTAACTTGTGTTGAATGCAAAACCGCCCCCAACCAGACTGTTCAGGTCTTTTCTGTTTGTGCTTTCCTCATCAGAAAAAGAAAAAAAAAAAAAAAAAAAAAAAAAAAAAAAAGAGAGAAAAAGAAAGAAAGAAAGAAAGAAAGAAAGAAAGAAAGAAAGAGAAAGAAATGCATTAACTTGTCGGCCTGGTGTGCCCTGGTTTCTGGGCAGCTCTCTGCGACCGGTCTACCACAAGCAGCAAGTGCTGCTGACTCCCTGGCCATGCCCGAGACAGCAAGCTGCCTCTCCTGGTCTCCAGCCACACAGCCAGGAGCTTGATGGCACTCACAGGCTTTTCCGAAGGATCCTGCAGCCTATAAGCTACTCTCAGAACATCTAAGACCGAAACAAGCGGGTTTTACCCCTACGCGGGGAGAGCCGAAGCCGTGAGTGAAAACAAAAGCCTGATCAGTGCGGTGCCTCGCTGCTGCTCTCCATGGCCCTGCGGTTTGCAGGGAGATCTTAACTGAGCGTTTCCTGGTTTTCTAGTGTTTGTTTGGGGTTCTATTCTCCCACATCCCAGGAGGTATGAGTTGAAGGAGGTATTGTGAGAGACTGCAGCCAAAACTGCATCTTGATAACATTTTTATGGGGGTGAAACTACAAAGAGCAACTCAACAGCTGCCAGCAGGGCTGTGTTAGCATGAAAGAATCGCCAGAAGCAGGCGAGTAATATTCATGCTGAAAATATGATTGATCACTTCTGTTTTTTCCTGCAACTCTCCCCTGGTCCAAATCCAGGCTCGGTGAGCAGTGACTTTAACTGGGGCTGAGTTCAGCCTTCAGAGGTAGCTGCTCTTATTTCCACTAAATCACCGGTTCACACACCAAGCCCAGGGCAAAGCTGGAGGCTTGTGGGTTGCGTGTTGCCCCGGTCTTTGATTTGCGTAAAAATGACAGAAGCGGACATTGGTCATTTTTTGAATTCCATCCAAAAGGCAAGACAATTCAGTTATGCATGTGCCAAAAAGCTGAGGTAGTTAACTGATCACTTTGTGCTTACAAAATAGAGCATGCTGCTAATCAAGGTCACTTTACCTTTGTTTCAAGAGGAGCTGAGGGATTTTCCAGACAGGTAAAGGGCTAAATCACTGTTCACCTTCAAATATACTGGCTCACTGTACATGCCTTTCTGAATAACATTCATACTAAGAGAAACCAGGATTAGCACCGCTGAAGGTAAGGATACTGAAATGGCGTGCAACCACATATGCCCTTTGGGTGACATACTGATTTGTCCTGATTGCAGGTACCATATATAACTTGCGTAAGAGTACATTTACGTAATTTACTTAATTTAACAGCTGATTTGCATATTCCAATATCTACCAAAGAATTTGCCTCTGAGTAAGGGTTTTTAGAGAAAAAAAATTAGTATAGAATCTGGAAAATATATTAAGACCTTTTTCTTAATTCTTTAAGTTCCCTGCTGCTTACAGGAATTAAGTATGGAAACAACATCTGTGTAATATTGTGAAGGATTTCAAAAGGGCTCCTCGAAAAGGGCTGACACAATCTTACTCCTTTTAGAAGAGGATATGAAATGAATTGCTTACTTTGGCTATTACATGCAGTCCCTTCCCCCCAGCAGCAAAGCCAAGAACTAGTAGCACGTCTGAGAAATTTTTTACGGGGAGTCCTTCAAATATTTTTGACTGTTTGCAGTAAGACCTAAGAGAGGTCCCCTCCCATAAACATAACAAAGGAAATCGCTATATTAAAGCCCCACTTAAGTGAATGAATAATAGATTAATAGAATCCTATGATTAATTATTTACATCATGTTTTTGCATATGACCCTGACAGCTGAAGAGGGTAAATGAGTAAAATACATATAAGAAATTTTAAAAAATCATAGAAACTTGTTAAACCTTAATTAGTTATACAAAAATAATATTGTTATCCAATCTAGTAGGTATTAGACACAAACTGGTAATTACCAGCAAGTCTAAAGAAATATCATTCACAGTAGGCAACACCTCCGTCAATGAAAATATGTGGATGCTGCCCTCTCCCCTCTCCCCCTTCTTGTGTAGATAGTGAAGAAACTGATCCAAACTGATCATCAGCCCCGAGTCTTGTAACACCACCTTTGCATAGGTAGATACCCTCACTTTGGCATATAAAACAGGTATGTTCCCAAAGTCATTAATTAAAGTCTTAATGTCAGTATGGAGCTTGGTTTGAGACTAGCTCAGCATTAAAGATCATCTTAATGACACTTTCAGAACTTGCCTGGGCCTAATTACATTTATTTTGTACAGACTCTGAGGTTACTCATGTGTGAACACACAGAAATATTTCTTCTACTTTTCACAAATATTCCAACTGATTTTAAGTGAGGAGTTTGCCTAAAAGAGAATGTGGTTTTTTCAATTGAAAGACCACCAACTGATTTGGATGAAGCTACATGTGACATAAAGCCTCTCCCTTCCTTAGGGAAGCTAGCCATGAAGGTCCCGTTGACTTGTGATTAGAATAACAGAACAAAGTGCTCACTTACAAGAAAAGGTAGTTGCAAACATTATATATCTGAGATAGGATCACCAAACAAGATCATGTAATGTATGTCTTTCTTCTTTCCCGCTTCAGGCATGCCCATCCACATGACTTGCTATTCTCACAGCTCCTTTACATCACAAATGAGCCCTGCTGCACCAACACTTTACTGAACTGCCATCTCCTAGCACGAGTCAATACAGGACAGAGAGTCTTGCGAAGGGGACACCAGCATCCTATGGACTCAGATCAGCTTCTGTGATCTGTGATATACAATGTCACTTTGTCAGGGACATACTTATAAACACATATTCTACTTATCAGAAAATTGCCATGATGACAACTCCACCTGAACATTGTTGCATTTAGAGTTGGACCAAGCTATCAAACGCAGTTCTTTAAATAACAATCTGCTTTTCTGCAAATGGGGAAAAAATAACCGGATTCGTGTTGTAAAAATGCAGATTCAAAATTTTTAGGCATTTTGACCAGCTGTATTTGAAATACCATGAATGTGAAACATGTTGCAAAAGCAAATAAAATGCAGACTTACATCCCAGCTGAGGACAGCTCGAGTCTCCACTCTGCAGAGATTTTTTTGTCCTCCCTGAAGACAGGGAAGGGAAGATCTGGAGCGGGATAAAGAAAGGCATCTTTTCCAGGAGCATGCAATCAGCTGCGGCATGGCTCTGCACCTCTGCTCCCCTCTCACTTTGACCAGGCTACCTAACACCAGGCACTGCTTGACTCAGTCTGGAGGAGCCGTGGTGGTGAAGCTCCCCATGCCCGGTGAGACAAAGGTTGCTGTATCCTGATTCTTCATGCACCTCCTTCGGTACCAGGCACTGGAACCTGGCTCGCCCTTAACTTGTCAGTTTGGCAGGAATAGTGGAGTTCACGGAAGAGATTATTCGTAGCAAGAATACTTCCATGCTTCAAGCCAGAATCCAATAATGCTCTTTCAAAATAATGCTGTCTAGTAAAATCAACCAGCTGAAAGGCATTTTGCACAGTATCAAAAATGTAAATAGAATGGACAGTTGGCCAGTTACTGTGAATGCGTATGAATATGTAGTCACCAGGCAAATCCAAAGCACACATGTAGTTTAGAAAATAAAACAGATGCATGTAGAAATGAATTGCATTAAAATAATTGTTCTGCACAAGTACGGTGCTATTGTTTTACTGTGTAACAGGAACTGATCCAGAAAGAGAAGGTGCCTGTACTCTCATAATGGTATTTTAAAGCACTGTGTTTGCTCTCATGCATTTCTTATTCATAGGAAGAGTCCCCACTGAAGCTAGCAAGAATAAGTCCTCCAGGATCAAGCCCTTAATTTGTGCATTAACAGAGTACTTTAGCCTCCAGTATATTTAATCTTCCATATCTAAAAATTTCCCACTAGTATCACAAATACTTCATGAAAAATAAATATTTAGACAAGATAATGTATATTAATGTAGAACCTATTTAACATTGATTCTTTCCATTACAACTCATCTAATGCCATGGGCGGATTAGATCAGCCCGCATACACATCAACAAGGCTTGCAATCATCTAATTTATCCTCAGGGTACTAACTTCTAAAATTGTAACATTTGGGAATTATTAAATTTAAATAAAATGCTTTCGATTTTCCATTCAACGTTCTACCCTTCATTTCAAAAGATAAAAGTAGTCTGAATCCTTAAAAAAAAAAAAATCAGAAGAGCGTCAGCAGTATGATCAGAGGACTTTTTCTTCACTTGCACCAAGTGCTTCAGAAGCAGCAGCTAAATCGGGCAGGAAAGCAGAGAAGGATGGAGGCTGTGCCTTTTATCCACCAAGACTTTTAAGGAGATCCTGGTACACTGCCGTAAGCTGCATCCGTAGTGTGGATGCATGCCCAGACACATGATTGCAATCAGGTAGTTGGAATAACTTTTCTATCAGCAGCGTGTGAAAGATCGGCCAAAGAAAAGTTTAGGGCCCAAATTGCTGCGAGCTTTTGATCCGCTTTGCGACACTCTCCTTGTGAGAGAGCAGACCTGCGCCCAGCAGACCAAGAGGACCACCGCACGCCAGCCAAGCTCCAGCGGCGCGAGCTGCCACGTCATTCGAGAGATGCTCAATGCCTTGCCGGGAGACGGTGGTGCCTCCCTGACTCAGGGCTGCTGGCAGCTTCTGCAAATGGACAGTCCCTGCGATGGCTGCAGATCGGAGGTGCCTGACCCACACCCTCGCCTCGCTGCAGCTCGTGTCAGGTTGGGCAAGGCTGCAAATTGGCGTCACTCCCCCGAAATGATGATGTCTTTGGTCACAAAGAAGAGGAAGCGGAGGGTCGTGTAATGTGGAAAACCCTTGGCCAGGGCCCTGGGGCAAAACGTCTCGGAGTTAGAAGCCCAGATAAAAAAGCCAAAGAAGCCTTTGAGCCCAGAAAAGGATTAAATGGATTTACTGGGTCCAGAGAAAAGCCAAGCAGAAATAAGGGAAAAAATACACTGTCTTGGTTTCTTCAGTTCACTGCTATTCAAGAGGGAAGAAATATGAGTTACAATGAACTGGGAAAGGATTTTTCTGAGCGTGTGAAAGGAAAAAAATATATTATTTGTGCTTATTTTATGTTGTCCAATAAACCAGTCTGGGAAAGGGATAGCTGTATAGATTTCTGTATATTCACAGGGAGCTGAGAAAGGGAAACTGGGGCAGTGGGCACACTGTTTCAGCCACCCATTGCAGGCTGGTGCTGGAGAAATAATTGTTTCAGATCACTTCGCCAGTGGCCATTTTCTGACATGCAGCATATGGGTAAAGGCTGTCTGTACCATGGCCATATTATTGGGGAACCATACAACTGCCCAAATCCTGATTATGGCTGCGACATTGCGTGTGCTAATGGATGCGATATGAATAGCTTTTCTGTTTCTCTTATAATCTCTGTGTTTGTTGAGTATCAGTAGAATGCCCATGATCCACACTTTTTAAAAGACTCACCTTTGAAATGAGTGCTTGTATGCAGGCATCCTCTTTATTTATATTTGTATTTAACTTTCACTTTTTTAATACTCTAAGTCTGCTTATCTGCAGGAGACACTTCAATAATCTAATGTGAATAATATTGATATCTAAGGATGAACGGAAATTCATGATGCCTATTCTGTTACTCAAAAGTAGGTGCTGACGCTGTGTATTTCTGTTAGTATAAACATTTATTTGTTGGAAGAACAGTATAATATAGGCCTCCATTTCTGTTTAAATATCAGGTGAAGATAGGAAAAGATTAATAAAGCCAGACTTGCCACTAATTTATCAGAAAGTGTCATAAACAGAGCTTTGAAAAATAGCAGAAGTTGCTCTGGGGCTCTCAGTACCAGATCTCCCAGTAAAATTTCCATTTGCTCCTCTGGAGTCTTTTCTTTCTTTGGTTTTTTTCCTTCCAGAATACACATATCCTCATCGTTTCTGCTGTGCTTCTACATCAGCCCAAACATTTTAGCCATGTAAAAAGCTATTCGTGTGTCTCTGGATATCTTTTTCTTGCCCTGTTTGGGCTGTTCCTCTTTTAAAGCATGGGCAGAGACCTGTTTTGGAAGAAATGCATGTCCACACATCATTGTATATTCAAGGCCACGTTTGTTTGCAGCAATTTGCTGACATGCTGCATGGCCACGTGCTCATTTCTTCATTTTCAACTTTATTTAATGCATTTCTAAAAGAATGAATATCTGGACCATGAACTCTCCTTTATCAAAGCATATATTTGTAGGCTGTGGTATCTCTGAGTACACAGATACCTGATTAGGTAACGTGTTTGCATTCAGGCTATTTGTGTAGCTGTTGAGCAGCAAGAGTCACTGAAGCACCATCACAAAGTGTCAAATTTGCTGAAGTCTGAGAACCATTTATGGCTTCAGATAGCGATGCTTTGCTTCCCGCTTGTGTGCAGAGCAGATAAATAAGTTATTGTAGTGTTCTCCATCACCAGTCAAACAGAAATTATTTTGCCATTACATGGCTTTAGCAATAGGATATATGCATTGCCACTGGCTTACTAACTTAAATGAGAATGGGAAACGTGAATAACTCTTGAGTTTGATACTCTTCTGCTTTTCCTCTAGTCTGCATACTTAGATCTATGAAAAATGGATATAAAATGGTTCATACCCACTCCGCACATAATATACAAAGTCACATGTATGTAGCAGGGGAAACGTAAATCTGGAAGCATGACTGTCTTCACCTGTATGATTGACACACAACAAATTCTGTCTTTGAAGATCTTCAATAATTTTTTTCTTAAAAACTTTCCTTAAATCCTAAATCAGCTTAAAATTTCAAAATAGCTTTTGCTTTCTTCACTAAGGAAAATATTTCCCTTAGCTTTTTTTTTTTTTTTTTTTGACCAGGGAGAAGCAACAACGTAGGAAGAAAATTTCAGGAAAGGTATTTTCTCTCATGCCACACTCCTCATGGACTTTCCCCTTCCTATTCACTTCACCTCAAAGGAATAATTAGTTGCTAAAAAATGTGTTTCATTTTGGCTGGGAGAAGACAGAGCATGTTTTTAATTAAGGATGTGCTATTAAAATAAACTTTTCTAGGGATAAATACTGTCCAAGTCTCATAAATGAGGAAGTTGAAATGAAATCCTACTGAAGTTGAAAATGCTTGACAAGTGAACGAGGTAATATATAACATAATTAGAAAAATACATTTTATTTTTCAAAAATGATTGACTGAAAAGTTGTCAGTCAACTCCAATATCAGCTCTATCTTCCCTTGCAAACGGTCTCCTTCTGTTCTCATTCTCCTCTTGGGTATAACAACTTCTTTCGCTCTTTCTTTTCCTCAAAAAGCAGTTTCTTAGTTTTTGCTACTTCACCTTCTATCTTAATTGTCTCTGAATTTGCATCCAGAAAAGTATGAATATTTTTCTTTCGATCAATATATGTCTGCCAGCATGGAGTCTTGTCTCTAACAATTTGCTGGTCACATCATTTTTATGCCTCATCCTTCTCTTTCTACTCTCTGATTTTACTGCATCTGTTACCACTGTATCCACATGTACTGAAATGTCAAGGTTTTCAGTGAAATGTGTCTCCTGCCTCATGTGTTTACCCCCACCAGCTTTTCAGTCCAAAATCGCTATGCTAATCTGCATTATTTTAAAATTGGTGGCATGCCGATGGGTTTCTTAATGGCTTCAGCTTCGTGTTGATTTATTTTCTGAAGTCTGAACTCCCCATCACATCAATAACTAGAGGTTGAAGTTTACAGAAATGTTATAATTTGTGCAAATCTTGTATTAGCAGGGCCCTAGGGAACCTTCAAACTACCCAGCAACCTGTGTGTTTCCTCCTGCAAAATGCAATTGAACTGTAACTCTTTTCTCTTGTGCAGTCTCATTAACTTCAAAATATTGCTTCAGCCTCTGTATCTGTGTTGGCCAGGTCTCTCTATAAAATGCTATCAAAAGGCATCAGTTTTTTCCAATATTTTCTGACATACTGTCAGCAGAACTGAGCAAGTTACATTATTCAAACCACATGGTAAATGCTGCTCAGGTGGAAACGGCAGGCGAAACAGCAGGTTGTGTCACACCAAAACAAAATGTGAATGGTAGGGCTCCCTCCCTCAAAGGAAAAATGGCACAAGTCCTTTTTATTGCAGGCAGTATATCTGGCAGATTTTTGTTTCTAAAGTAGCCATACACTGATTCTGTGACTAATATCAGGGTTGGTTTGTTTGCTAATAATAGCCATCATTGAAAAATAACACAACTTCAGAGAACGCAGTACAAATATGAATATTAGCTTTAAGCTATTTGGGCCTGTGTTAACTTGAAATTAATGAGCTGCTCGCTATTAATACATTTTGAAGACTGTCTATAAATGCATTATGCTTTTTTTACTCCCTATATAGATCTGTGTTTCAATTATCATCTTCCATTGTCTTCTGTTGTACTACACAAGTACACTTATTTTTATCTTTTTGTCTTCAATTGAATGCTGAATAACCACACTGATAAACCTGTTTATAGCAAGTCCTAGCACATTCACAAGTCAGTTCTAAATAAGCTATGGTGCACAGGAGTAAACAAAGGTTTCAGGCTAAAGACACAGAGATTTGGTGCTCTAACACAAAACTGGTGTTGGGTCCCTTGACAGCTACCACAATCCCAAACACCTAAGTAAGGCACCAAAGCTGTGGTGCCTACAGATGTGATTTACAGAAGCCAGAACAAGATGGGTGTCATTGCTCATCTAGCCACCAGGAAATGCTGAACAAACAGGTCATATTTAAATATCCATGCTCTCCTGAGGTATTTTTCAGAGTACTTCTGCAGGCCAGGGCTAAGCTCTGGGCAAGCAGGTGCAAGGCAATGCTGGAGCAGAAGTTGCAGTGAGTGCTTGAAGATTGTGCTGAACTGGAGCCAAGGGATGCACCACGCTGCAGGGGACACAGGCTGCAGCCCTTCATCTCTCCAGGGTGGTTATGCAGCTGCTGATCAGAGAAAACAGAAGTTTTCTGGGATCACGGGATTGAGGAGGGCTCACTACTCAGGAGGCACCCATGGCGAAGACTTAACCTAAACCAAGGACACCGAAGCTGGAGCAAGGCGAGGCTAGGCCATGGCTAGGTCAGAGCAAGAGCACGCAATGGCAGGACTGACAATAAGAGATGACACCTATCACATATGCTCTGCTCCTCAACCTGGAAATGCATTTGCACAAGGAGATGTTGATGTCTCAGCACAGCGCACCACTGGAGACAATGGGGCTTCACATGAGTGCTGAGATGGAGATTTGAGCACCTGATTGGCAGGTCAGGGTCAAACGCAGGTAAATGTATGTGAGCATGTGAGACAATGTAATGTTTATGTGAATTTTGGTGTTGGTTTGAACATAAACTGTGAAAGAAGCCATAAAATGAATAAAATGGCATGCTTAAAGAAGTGTTAATACAGCGACTAAGTAGGGTAATAGGAAGCTTATAGAATTGGCATATGTTCACATTTTGTTTTTATTTTATAGCTAAGTAGAAACAAGATGTATTATTTCCTCTGAAGTGTGGTTAAAAGTGACTGTAAAAATGGCATTAAACTGCCTAATGTTTATATTTCATTACTTCCAGGTATAATACTGTAAATAAAGAGAGTCTCTTGCTGAACCGTCACCTCAGCAAGCACAAGCTGGCCTCTGAGAATTGGACATCCCCATGTCTGATCCGGCCAATAAAAAAAGTTATGTTGTAAATCCCTAACCCCTGCTACGCTACTATTTGCATGCCAATTTTGGATAAAGGTGTGCATTTAATGAGTGACTTGTATATGCAAATTTTGTTTTGTGCAAACAAAGGAGACCATCAACTATACAAATAAACATGTGTATGCAAATCCTCCTCATGCAGCAAAATGCCTTTGGATTTGCCAGCAGTTTGCAGAATATAACAAAAAAGACAATCTTGCCTGTTGTTTGCAGCAAATATCTCAGGACGGCGATGTGATGACTTCCCTCATTTACTACCAGCACAAGGCTCAGCCTGACCCTAGCATATAAGGCCCCATCCAGAGAAAACGCACAGGGAGGAGTTTCCAGAAGCTAGTTTATTCTCTTTGTTGCCTGATATTCTGCTAGATGATGCACACGGAGAGGGGAGGGATTCACGAAAACCTGACGAGTAAGTGAGGCTGATCTCCTCCACTACCTCCACAGTCACTCAAGAGGTAGGTAGCCTCCTCCCTGGTCCAAGCATCTTCTCAAGAGAGAGCCTGGAGAAATCAGGGATGGCCCTTGCAGGCTCTGGCAGCAACCCTGCCCTGATCCCCATGGGGCGGGTGGATCAGCTGGCCGGGAGCCCAGGGGCTTCTTCATGGGCACAGCCACAGACATCCCTTGCAGCTCCCTCCCACCTCCACCATCCCCATCCACGAATGAAGAGGAGGCCCCATGTAACAGCACCTGGTCAGTTCACAGTGGTCCATGGGACAGACAAAGACTTTAACATTTGAGCTGGGTTTGCCTTTGAAAATGTATCCATCGCACTTGAAGAAAATACGTTCTCAAAGTTGCTTGAAAGAGTCAAGAGTCATTAAAATATGTAAATGGTAAAATTGTACGTGGATAATAGTCTGATTACCATTTCAGCGACAGATGTTCTAACACAGAACCAGATTTTCAAAGGAGATCCGGGTTAAATTTTCAAGTATTCAGCCCCACATCTGGAGTTGAATTTTCAGATGAGCTCACCTCTCACTGAGGCACTAAGTGGGCAATTCTCTGTAAAGCCCTCGGTATGTAGATCCCGTTGTGGTTTCAGTCAGATCCTTTCCTTTTGGCTGCAAAAGAAAAGTAGCAAGCAGCTGAACTTATTTGAAAATTTGGCCCTGGCTGTCAGTGCTGAACGCTTGTGGAAATTTAGCTACTCACACGTGCCTGAGCTCCGCAGGCAGAAGATGCCCAAGGCACCTTCTTCTGAGGGGTTTGTCTGGGACCTTGGTACAGCAGAGTGGATTCCCTTGCCCTACTAAGGGCATTCTGCAGTGGCCTGCTATACCCCATGCTATGGATCAGTCTCTCTAGGATGTTAGGGAAAGTTGAAGAAATGGGTAAAATGTTAAAAGCCACACTGAAACCAAAGGCAGGCTTCCAAACATGGGTGCAATGCACTTTAAGTGCCAGGATCTGATCTTGATTGCAGCAGTTCAGTACTGAAACTACTATCAAAGTCGTGGGAAAGTAAGTGTGACTGGGAACTGGCTTTCTATATGCATGTACATATTGTCCAAAACGTGACAGAACCTCCCAGGCATCCTCCATCTGTCTCCTTACAAAGTTTCAAGTTAAAAAAGGAGCTTGTAATGACAGCTAACTTCAGGAAGAGCATCGCCGTTTGACTTGTGCACCATGCAGCATTTGCATTTAAGGAACTTCCATTCTGCTGAAGTTACTACAGAGGGAAAACGGCATTACTAAGCTGAGCTTCTCTTGAGCACCTTTGCAAAGAGGACAGTATCGCTAAATCACAGAGCGTAACGCTACGACAGCTTAAACACATCTAAGAATAAACATCGTTACCATGTTCCTGCATCAGGGAGATGCTGCAGGGAAGGGCATGGAGAAGTCAGGGTGAAGCTCCCGGCAGCCACAGCCCCCTGGGAGGGTCCAGCACAGCCACCTGCACCGTCAGCTTACACAGTGGAATTGCCACCTATAGAAAAAAGAATTTATATGCATTTCTGCTATTAAAAATAGGCATCTTTTATCAATGTATGTAAATTGCTTTAAGAGGGGGAAACATGTTCAAGTATGATGACTCATTTTCGCATTCATATCTAAGAGTATACGACTAATACGAAAAGTACAGAAGCCGTTCCTGCACATTTGGTTTATTATGTGTTCAGATTCTAGAGTGTACGAAACACTTTCATAATCACTTACTGTCTGATTTCGGTTTCCTTATTACTGGGAGGCAAATCTTGCCTGCTCCACTCGCTCAGTGCCTTGCCTTGCACCAGTGACCTTCACAGTTCACTCATAATAATGCTAAATTGGTATTCTAGGGGCAGGCAATTCCCCTGCCCTTCAGCTGCTGAGGCTTTTTTTTTTTTTTTCCATTGTAATTTAAGCATCTCCCAGGAACTCATTTCCTCAAACCTGTGACTTTTTTTTAACTAACATTTATTTTAAAGGGATACATCAGTGGGAAAAAAATTTATTTGGCAAGGCACCCCCCTCAAAGGTCCCTGTATTTTGTCACTGCCAGTCACTACTGGCTGCCTCATTTTAAAAGTGAATCATGTGTGTTTTCTACAAGAAAATCAACAAGCTTTATTACTGCAGGATTATGACCTGTTCACTGTTTGTGGAAGATTTGTTAATCTCAAATTTCATGAATTTTTAGCACCCCGGATTGTCTGTTAAGAAGTTACATGTTGGAAGGATTTCATTCTGAAAGTCTGCACTCATAACTCTTTATTATGCTGTGATAGCAGAAGAAAATGTATTTTACAAATGTTGCCTAGAACTAGTGGCAAGATACTTGGCAGTGTGGAGAGATGGCTAGTACCTGATGGCTAACATCTGCATAATGTTGATAGATACAGTAAAATGTGACATTATTACAGATCTTTATGACAAGCTGCTGGAGGAAGCAGCCTGAAATTTGGCTATCTGAGCTAAGGTGATTTTTACAGTTGGAGTCAATGACAAAGAAGTAGGGGCTAATTAAGATGTGGGGTGGGGGAGAGATTAGAAAACTATCCCAAAAAATTATTAAGGTATATAATTAGTGATACAGTGCCTAATTGCCAGAATTACATACAAATATCAATGAGAATCTTTTCCTCTCTTCCTAACTAAATATAAACATTTCTTGGTTTGGTACTAGTCACTGTTACCTCCTGTGAGGCAAGCTTCATGCTCTGCATCTAGTTCCTGAAAAAGGTCTGTCCCTGGAGTTCACAGACTTCCTATTTTGATTGAAAGTTTTGCTATGTTAGTGCATTTCCCAGAGTTGTGCAAGGCTGTGATGGAAGCAGGTAAATAAAAAATAAATGTTTCAAGTAGCTAGTGATGCTCCTAAAAGAGACTGTGCATTGATTTCAGATTTTAGCCTTAGTAATCATTAATGTCTTGATGACTGTGGACTGATTTTTTCATCTTAACTAGCAGCGCTTTTTTCCTATAGTCTTTCCTATCCAGACTCACAGAATTTATTCAACTTTATTTAGCCATCGACTAGGAAGCCCAGACAAATGTTGCTGTTACATTTTATAATTGTTTCTGAAGATTAAACATGCAAAATATCTATAATATATGTTGTTTCTTAAGTAGAAATCTCCATATATCAGCTAAACCAACTCTGCTGGGAGCCTGACAAGCATCGGTCACTTGTGAATCTGCTCAGCGAAGACTCAGCATGGTTAACAGGTCCCTATAAAATGCGCTGTTTGTTGCTGAGGCTGCTGTCAAATTGCACAAGGCTTTTCCACTTTGTCCAAGCAGTTTAAGAAAAATTTGATCTTTCTGTGTCAGGCTCATTCAAAGAAAACTCTTTTGGATCGACAGTCATCTGAGGAGGCACTGTTTGGTCAGAAAGATGCTTTCTTCAAAATACATCTTTAGGTGGAGAGAGTTTACCAAATGTCACAGGGTAATCAGTTGCTTCCCATTGAGGTGGTACGTGAGACAACCAGCAGCTCTCACAGAGTGCAGATGACGGCTGCGCTTCTGCAGCTGGGGCATCTCCATCTGGAAGTGCTCAGCACTGATGTGCAGGAGATGATCCCATAGGAAATCACGTCTATTCCTACCCATGAGAAGACCACAAAGTCACCACACGTACAGTCCTCAGTTATCAGCATCTGCTTGCATTTTCCTCAGATGCTGATGTTATACTTCACAGAGCCCTGGAAATTAGATTAATCTACTGGGAATGTCAGAACGAGGGAAAAACCTGGGGTCCCACTGAGACATGCTTCAGTCAGCTTTTGCAACATCAGAAGAGTGAATTTCCACACATGTCACCATCAGGACACAGTGGTATCACCATATTAGAAACAAGTACCAGGACGAAGGTAGCGTCCTTGGTTCAGGGAGGAGGGCAGACAGCCCGGCACCCAAGCCAGCTGTCACGCCAAAGGGTCACTGACACTGTCGGTGCCATTTTTTATCTTATTTCTTTTGTCTGAGGCCTACCACGAAGACACAAATAGCAGAGGGGAGTCCCGCGCTGGCAGAGCGGTCCTGAGATGGCGAGCACCGAGGTGGGTGGGAGCGGAGACCTCCTCTTTCCCGGTCCCAGCGCTGCCCCTGAGGTGTTGCACTGCCTGTTTCTCTCCCTCACCTGCTCATGTTCACCAGTCATAAAATACGGATAGGGTCTATTTAGCTCTTAGTCATGTTGTGAGCATTATTTTATGACTGTGTTACAGTGCTTTGAAAACTAAAGTATTCTCTGAATTATTGTTTTAATGCTGTGCTAGAGATCTACGACATTGATAAACCGAGTTGCCTTGTCATTAAGTCATACATTTGACCAGCACACCACTCAGCACACAACTTGGAGAGCTGTGAGTTCTGCTCTCGCTCATGCCATCACCAGAGCAAGAGGCTTACCTGTATTTGCTGAATCATCTGCTGGAGCTGCATAATCGATGTATTTGCTCTGGATACTATTTCCAGTGAAAATAACTGGTCACGAGGCCACGCCTCACACTTCTAGAGAGATAACCAGTTAACCATTGTCTTAACTAAAGATTGGCATGAAGCTGATAAAGCACTAAACTAACTGAATGGTAAACTTCATTAACTCCTTACATGCCAATCAACCGGGGAGTTTTACAAGCTGACCAGAAACTATGGCCGCCTGAAATGCAGCGCAGGCCCCTCCAGCTGCTCCTGAGTGCTTAGTGAGTAAATCTCCCACTGTTAGGGTGCACACAGCTTTAAAGCCTTACACTGTCCTGTTTCAACTAGCTTGGTAAGCATCTGCAACCAGGCCTTCACCATGACCACATGTAACCCTTCAGGCTGCCTGGCCACCCGGTCTTCAGGAAAAGCCCCGTCCTCTGGTCCGTGCAAATGCTCTTTCTTATCTCGCTCCTTGCCTCCTCTTTTCTCCTTTACAGGAAGAAAACCACGGATCGATCACGACATGGATGGAGTGCCACGGCTGACAAGACACAGTTATTCCTACCCAGCAGAGTTGTGCAAGTCCTCGAGATTCCCCTCCCTGGGCCCAAAATGAAAACATGGCCCTTCTGCTTTTTCTTCCCTCCAGGTGCTCCACCCGGCAGGCTGCTTGTGTAACACTGGTGGGATGGAGACACCGCTGCCTGAAGAGCCTGCAAGGCCCTTGTCAAAACTCATTTGCTTTCAAGACCCAAACCCAGCTCTGCTTCTGGGCATCCTATAGTTGTCTTTCAGCCTGCCTCCAGTGCCCGCTTTCCCTCAGCAGCTCTCCACAGAGGTGGTTTTGTTACCAGCACCTCCATGTGTCCTGCTACCCACCCTGCCCCACCCTGAAAGTCCTCTTGAATCCCAAGATTCAAGTCTCCCTCCTGCAAAACCTTCAGCCTTGGCTGTGTAATCTGCTGAAGTTTGGAGGATGATGAATAGCCAGTTTCAGTTTCTCAGGCTGCTCCTCCAGAGTTCCACACAGGGCCCCAAACCCACAGCGCACAACTTCTGCTGCTTAAAATACGGCACTGTCCTTCCCCCCGCAGACTTAAGAGCTTGAGAAACCACTTTGCATATATTATAACAGTCTTGGATCTTTAGTAAGTCATCAATTGCAAAAAGAAAATATTTGATAGCTCCATCCTGTTGAGTAATCAACATCTTGCCCTTGGACTACATCATAACATTTGCAGCATGCCTCTGCAAAACATACCCTGCAAAGGGATCCCTGACTCCTTGTACTTGCTATTCGTATATTGCTTTTATCTTCCCTGCGGATGAAATCTGACTGAATCTTTCACACCCCAGGAGACAGGGCAGGATTTTTTTGAAGTAATTTGCAAAGTAAGGAGTTCCTTACCAGAGCAATTATGGTTTATTGTTTCAGTTGGTAAATGTTTAAAAAAGCAGCCGTCTCTTAAGAACATATCATAAAATGTGACGTGCACACAAACTGTGAATAAATAGAAATAATTGCTTGTACTAGAAAATCCAGTCCAGAGTTGGTTTCAGTTCCTGGTATAGTTGCAAACTTTCTGTCCACCTATGAACAAACCAATTAATCTTCCCTGTATGTCATTTCCCTCGCGGTGCAATGAGCAGAATGCTTCCCCTGTCCAGAGGATGAGCTCTGTAGCCCAACAGAGCCCAAACACACTTACCCCCTTCCCCAAGGAGGACTTCAGCAGGACCAAAGTAAATAGCCTGCAGTAAATAACACATACTCCCAGCCACGCGGCGTTAACGTGATTTTCAGAAAGAGAAAGGGTTAACAGCCAACTTGCAGTTTGACTGTTACCCATTTACACCAAAGAGGCCAAAAAGGGCTCAGGTGAAAGTGTGACTTGGTTAGCAGCCTTTCTTTTCACAGTCAGGTACCTCACTGACTTTTAACACCATCGCTGTCCAGAGGAGCAAAGGAGAACCTCAAAAGCCAAGATTTACGTGAGGGCCACAGACTGCAGCTGCTCCCACAGCTCTTGAAACAAGAGCGATCAGATTTGTGCTTTGGTGATTTTTTTATTCTTGCTCTATCAGTTAATACTGGTAATCATGCAGCACTGACAGTTAGAAGCAGTGCTTGTTTGCCACCCATTGTTATTACATCTAACCATCCTCCCATAATTAAAGTGCAGGGGCTCCTTCCCCCATTTCCCCACCCACTTCTAGAAAGCATCTGAAAATCTTTGTGTCTCTACAGGGAGACACAATAAAGCCTCGTGCTTGTGTTTTTCTGCAGACTTTTTCCTGCTGAGCTGGTGATCTTGTCATCTGTATAGAAAAAAAGACTCATTTTCAAGGAGAATGAAAAATGGATCTCTGCAATTATGAGGGACTCACCTCTCTGTGCTTCACTGGTACCTTCACTATCATGACAGTGGCTACCTAGCAACCATGCCTTTCGACTTGAGCCAGCTTTATTTATATATATTTGTATTTCTACTGCTGTGGGGGAAAAGTAGCCATGAAAATATTAATTTATTTGGACGTGGTAAGCTAGAGCATCTTCTTTCAGATAATTTAAAACAATATTTCATCAGCAGCTTGAAGAAACACCAGTGTCTTGTTTGTTGGCATGGCAGGTGTACCTGTTTAAGCTCAATATTTAGACATGCTTCTTCCTAGGTTACAGTATGCAAAATGTACTTACTGTAGAAAGTTAAAAAAAACCCAAACAAACAAACAAAAAAAACCCACCAAAACAAAACAAAACAAAACACCCCACTCCCCAAACCCCTGAAAAGCAAGACCTTATGGTTTTACAGGAGCAAGTTCTCTTCCTAATAATGCACAGTAGCAATTAACCCCCACCAGTGGGTGGTTTCTGGGCTTACCTTGACATAAGAATTACTTAAGCTTTAAATTTATGTACTTAATGCCAGTTACTTTTTGCCCAGAAGACAGGGTGGAGTTAAGTGTGCCTGAGATTTGTAGACAGAGGCAATCTAAGGCAATAAATAAGTTCTTTTGCCTCCCTCCAGTCTGAAGGCAGAACTAGGTTAACCTTATAAAGCTATGTAATTATTCTGGTTGTTTGTATTTTACATTACCACCCTCCCTTTCAGCCCTCCCTCCTCCCTCCCCATCATCTATGAAAAACAAAATTAAGCAGAAGCTATATATCACTGTATGGAGATTACCTAACTCATCCCTTTTGCAGCTGACAAGAAGCAAAACCTAGTAAATATAGTTCCAGCCCATTTTCACATGGCGACAGTTTTGTCAATTCATGGGACAAGATACCCTTCCAAAAATGTTTAAATATGGCTCTGTATTCCTCCCTGTCACCCTTCTGCTCCGAGCCGAAGCCTTGTCACAGTGCTCCTCTCCTTGGATCTGTTCCAGCCTTCAGACTGGTGTATTAGGTTTTTATCCATTTCAGTGTTTCTTATTTAGTATTACCACATTAACTTGGAGGTTTTCAGAATATTTATTGATTAACCTTCACAAAACTTCTGTGAAGTAGCAAACTGCTCCTAGTCCAGTTGAACATGCGAGGAATAAGGCACTGTATTTAGTGTTACAGAGCATTGGATAAATTTCCTGCTTCTGCCGGAGTTGCGTACTGAATAAAAGGACTTCGTACAAGCAGACAGGATTTGGCCAACTGTCAGAAAGATTAAAACAGCAACAGCCAGTAGGAAAATCAAAGGAATAGGGGGAAAATTGTTTCCATAAAAGTAGACATGGTAATAAAAAGATGTACAAATAAACTAGAGCAATTATATGGAGTATTGCAGAGTAAAATAACAGCCGGTATTTCTGAGTATCAGGTTAATCATCCTGGATGTTCGAGGTGTGCGTTCAACTTTAGGCTCCTGTAGGAACCTAAAGGTCCTGTAACAGGTTCACAGTTAATAAACAAATACAAAAAGAAGGGACTAAGTGAAATGTAGCCCCACATTAAGCGCTTGGGCCCTTGAGACACTCCAAGTAGGGTCCAAAACAGGTGTCACTTTGGGTAGTGACAGAAAAGAAACTGAGACGTGAGAAGAAGGCCACTCCTTCCCAAGGTCTCAGTCATCTCAGGTGAGGCTTTCAGGAGTCACTTCTATTGACCTGAAATCCACAGATGCGTGGACTCTGGTACCTACAGGTAACTTTTTTCCTACATTTCACGTTATTTGAAGGACTATATACAATTTTAAAATCATGGATTGGATGTCAGGTCTTCACCACTAATGCCTTAGTCATGTAGTATCGATTCCTGTCTGCCTTTGTGCTATCCAGCTGGATTAGACTGGAAATCATTGTTTTACAATAGGGGATGCAGCAATGAGTCGCCCAAAATCTTCTGTGGTCCTGCCTGCTTGAGACAGACTGAGGCATGGACTCCCGCTGAAAAGAGCTGAACCCACAGGTCTCACTAGCTGGGTGACCGTTTAAAGAGGACAGAGCGAGCACCAGCAGCAAATTAAAACACGGCAGCTACAGCTAGTTTTGTTGTAAGGTGCCCATCCCTTCAGCATTTCAGACACTACTGGAGAACGTGTCAAATTTAGCAGAACATTGACGAAGAAAATTTTTTTTGGACAGAAGGGTTCACAATCCACTTAAATCCTGCTGTAGGCACCAAGCTCTTAGTTGAGACTATCTCTGACAACTGATCTTATTGAGCCAAACACGTCACTGCTTCAAGCCTGCAAAAGCCAATGAAGTTGCATCACAAACTGTGGCTCCATTTCTTTAACAGGTTCTGCAAAGGAAAGCAATGCCTTGCCTTTGCCACCCTTACTGCTCTCATTAGGTCTGATATTAAACAGGTCAGATGGAAAAAGGCAAAGAGTCTCTGAGGTAAAGAGCAGGTTCAAGTTTAACATGGGCTGTATTCAATGTCTGTAAAATGGGGATAATACCACTTGCCTAACTCACAGGAAAGCTAAAGTTTGCAAAGCGTTCTGCAGATGTCAGAAGAATTATAAAGATCATTAATTAGAAAATGATCATTCAACTTAGTCTTTGATTCAAGGCAGATTTCATCCTCTACCCTTTCTATTACAACTGTTGAATTGCAATTTCATTTATCTTCGTTGTCTGCAGTTTTGAAGTAATAGGAAAAGTTCACAGTGAAGGCTTTGAGGTGTCTTCCTGTTATCGTGGGTTCCTATTGAATACATTAAATTGATTTAAGCCTATTAGTTTATCAAAAGAGCATAATCCTATTCTTTAGCTTTCAAGGGAAAGCAGCAACTATTTCAGTTAATTACTGTTTCCTTTCTGGTACCCCAGAGCAAGCAAATGTTCCACAGTCCAATGTAATTGATAATGACTGGGAAGGAACGTGTACGTATTGGTCCTACTAATTAATAAGGTTAATTGGGAAAACTGAAATAGGGGGGACCGTAAAATAACTGAATTTTCTTCACAAAAGAACATGAATCTTCCAGCTTACAGAAAACATGTACATGTTTTACTTGGTGCTTGTATAAAACAGGTTATGAAAGATCCCTAAATGACATAGAGATGTAACCTTTGAGTCACCAGACAAATGCATCAAATGCAGACAAAATCAGTTTTGACAAGATGTGGGCCATTTTCAGTACACAAGTGTAATGCAAAGTGTACGAGCAGTCCTGTACAGGGACCAAAGAGGTTCAGCTGCCCACAGGTGCCCCTTGCCCTCATCATGGGCAGCTTTAGGGCCCTCCTTCTGAAGATCTTCTGTGTCATTCCATGGACAGTTTGCCCGCATCCCACCAGCCACATGATGCTATTGCAAGGTGACAGTAAGTGTACAGTGGGAGTGGAGAGGGTGAGCTTGTCCTGGCCATGCCGCCCCAGGTACAGGTTTAGCTACAGGGGAGAAAGGCGCTGGTGTTATCTCCCTGACATGCAGGGTCCTGATACACCTCACCCCAGGCGGTCGGAGGAAACGCACTCCGGGGTGGGAGAGATGAACAGGACCAAAGGAATAGGAATGGCGGGACAAAGCAAGTTGGGTGCAGGGAGAGGCTGGTGGCATGAGGGGGAATGATGCATTTAATCTCACACAAGTTTGAATCCAAGCCGGAAAACGCAATGAAGCAGAAAGCTTTTTGAAGTATGTGTCAATAAATTTGCCCAGATTCTTAAGAGATTTCTAATAAAATAGTCCTGTCAACTTCAGTGAATCTTTGATTTATACTGACTGGGGATTTATCCTTCTGCTGGGGTATTTCTACAGTACCTATAATTTTGTTATACTAGGGAGTCAGAGTTATTCTGATATATGTATTATTGGTTATTATGGACTGTCATCAACCCTTCAGTCAGTTGGCCATGATTCATGAAAGAAAATCACTCCTAATTAAACATTCATCTAATTATTCTTGCCAGAAACAAATGAAATATGCAACCAATATGTTCCATAACAGCTTCAGAGGAGTACCACTAGGATTTGTGAAGCCCGATGATTGAATGCACAGGGAAGCTTTTCAGCACATGTTACACGAGAAAAGGATCCATCCCTACCTTTTAACTGTCTTCTGAACATTTCAAGCAGTATTTAATGTCAGACTAGATTTTGGAGCAAGGCACATTAATGACTACAGTAATTGCTCTTTGGGAGAACAGATTTGAGTGACAACACTTTCTCTAACCTCCAGGGCTTTACTTTCCTATGAACAGCTTAACATTTAAACAAACTGATTTCTCAATATTTAAAAAAAAAAAAAAAAAAAAAATCCCTGCAGAGGCTCACGTAACTATTTTTCTGTATGCAATTAAAAAGAAAAGATCTAGCATAACATTTTTCTTTGGTGTGTCACTATGTTGCTAGTCTCTTTCACGCATGCATATGCATCTAAGTAGTAGGACGTTGACCCCTACAGAATGACTTCAGAATGCCTACAGCTCATTGTTCCCCCCATGTCTGAGAGTATAAATCTAATTACCGAGTGCTTGGAATAGTTTTGTGAGTCCTGCAAATGTCTTTCTTGCCCTTACTTATATTGGCTTACAAACTCTTGAATATGCAGGAGCTAAAGATTTTCTTCCCAATGCATGGACATACGTGATGCAAATTGCTTACATACATTTGATTGAAATCAGTTGAACTTCCCTAGTATTAAAATCTAGTCTAACTGAAGGGAGAAAGAGAAAGGAGGTTTAGCAATATTTGCCTCATCAAAAGGGCAAATGTGTAAGGTGAATACGGGTTTCCACTTCAAATTCACCCCTAAAGTCTGGCCTTTAATTGTTGTGGGTTTTTTTACTGCATAATCCAATAACCATTGACAGATGGGTTGCCAAAAGATATATTGTGCCTTCATAAAAAACTACAGTAATGCCATGAAATTTTCAATACTTGTTCACAGTTGTAATAAAATAATTTCTGTTAAGCAACCTTCTTCTCAATCTGAAGAAAATGTAACATGAATTATAGGAAAATAAGTAGCAATTCGTCCGGTTTATGCTGTTCAAATGTGTGGCAAAAGCCTGGAGATTCAGCAGGTTGCTTCTGATTCCATCACATCTGCAGGTTATCAGGTTCTGGCATGCTACTTCTCTGTAATTATTTATTAAAAGACCTAAAATGAATGTTTCAAAAGGATTTTGCAGAGCGGTTGGAGTTTGGGTTTGTTTCTCAATCCTGCCACAGCTTTTATGTGCAGGAAATTTAGAACCACACGGGTTGAAGCAGGTAGGTGCTGATCTCCCTTTGAAATCAAGACTTACAGATGTTTCTTATGAAATCAGTGGGAAGTGGACATCTAAGAAACTTCAAAAATCTAGCCTCTATGCTCTCTAGAATATTCTCCGATTAGAAACAAGCAGTGCAATGCCTGATATGGCTTGGGAGTTCAATGCAAATTGATTATATTTTTGGGATTTCTTGAGTGTTCCAAGGACTTCTATCAGTAAACATAAAATATTCCAGTTTTTCACTGGAATAGTCATATTTTGAACTCATAGAACTGACTGTTTAATCGTATTTTGATTCCAAACACAATTTGTTCCTTATTTGCCAGAAACAGTTAATTCATCGAGACAAGTGATCATTGCTGAGAACAATTATTGGGGTCAAGATGTTGAACAGGTATGGATGCTGCTGTTGGTTTATACATGATAAATATCTGTTTGCTGTGGTTCAAGACAATTGTGCTAATATCTGGGGCTCAAGCACTCCCCTCTCCAAGAGCTATGTGTGGATGACTTGCAGTTGCAGTATAGCCAGCACATTATTAATATACTTTTATGCTATAGGAATATTTTGTGACTCCTGAATGCCACCCTCAAAGTTTCCTCTTTCTCATTCTGAAAATACAGTCAATTTAGCTTTATTTTTCAATTATCATAACCAGAGATTACCACTGACTTTAATCCACAAATCCTGTCTGCCTTACCACATTGACCAGATTACTCATCAAATAGTCAGATCCGTAGTCATCTTTCTCTCTTGGTTTCCTTATTATCATTTTATTAGCTGCAAGTTCCTGCAAAACCGCACAGACTTCCTTTCCAAATCTGACTACCACTGCTCCCGTAAGATGGAGGAGTACTTTAGCAAGCTGTGACCACAGCAGAATGGCAATTAAGAAATTGCCGCTATGGCTGCATCCTTCTGCGATTACCAGCAGGCGCAAGCGAAGCACTGTGGCATCTCACACAGCACCCAAAATTGTGAAAAGCAGAGGAAGCATCCAGGCAGCAAAACAGCAGCAGACTGGAGGTGCAGAGTCCCCGGGACCGCTGCCCCACACAATTGCTCACACGACAAAACACCTTATTTCCTTCTCCTTCTGCCTGCTGCAGCTACCAGCAGCACTGAGCACGTTTTCCCATGGGAGATTTCTGCTTTCGCTTGTGCTGCAACATGTTAGTGCTGAACTTGTGACTCACCCACCCCTCATGCAGCAAGCGCAGCGCTCTCTCCTCCCGTTGCCCTGTTGGCAGCGGTGCCTGCCGTCCGCATCAGCCCTCCTCTCACCACCCTCCAGCTCAGCAATGGGACCAGCCCTGACTTCAGACCCCGGGGGAACAGGACTGCCTCCATGGGTGCTGAGTCTCATGAGATGGACAAATTTAAAGCCATGCCCTGTGCTTAGTGTTTCCAACTAACTGGCTCTAGACTGGCTCTGCTTAGCTGTGAGGGGTTTTGCAACAAGCCCTTTCCACGTGCCTCTGTGCTGTTCAAAGTGCCCAAGTGCTTAACTTTGGATTTTTGCTTCTATTCTGGGGACCAGTTGGCTAAATACTCACTTTGCAGCATATAAACATATGGGCATCTACATTCTTTATCACATGTAGCTGAGAGTCCACTGAGCAATAAGGAGACTTATTTGTGCTAACTGTTCATTTTACATTGTTTTTAATACTGCAAAATAAGGATTTAAATTTGTTTGCATACAGAAAGCAAATTATTTTTATGTTGTGCTGCCAGAGTAAAATTTTGCTGCATGCAGATTTCCTCTTCTTTTCTAAGAAGCGATCTAAAAATAAATGCTGTACACCTGCCTCATCTCTGTATACCATCCAGTAACTCTAAAACTAAACACGTATGTAGCACTATGCTAAAAGCCTTAGTGAAGCCTAGAGAGGGAACTTCATATGCACCGCCTTTGCCAACAGTCTTATCTGCTTCCCACATCAGAGAGCTTAGACTGTCCTAGTCCAAGCTTCCCCCAAAAAACACTTTTGATACAACTTACTTTAACTTTTGGTCAAGCCTGAAGTGGTCAGGCAGTTGGCCTAGATGATCACTGTAGGTCGCTTCCAGCTGAAATATTCTGTTTCTATTCTATTCTATTCTATTCTATTCTATTCTATTCTATTCTATTCTATTCTATTCTATTCTATTCTATTCTATTCTATTCTATGAAACCAAAAATCAATTTCCTTGCTCTTTCCTTTACGGAGGTTTGCCCAATTTTTCCATTCAGTTTACTTCAGCTGCATTCCTGCAGCTGCACACCACCAGACATAGCAGTGCAAGGTCGATCACAACACGACCCAAGGCCAGAAGCATGTTCTAGCATGGAGAAGGTCCCGCACCTCACACCACAGCTCCCACTGGCAACAGGGAGTCACAAGCCAAAACGCTGCTGGCATGCCAGCATGTACAACAGACTCATTCTCCGAGAGCGTATGAATGGGCAAATTGCCGTTTCTGAATCAGATTGGGCCTCAACAAGTCTTGTGCTGTCTGATACACCTCAATTTCAGGGATTTACATCACCCGGATTTCCATTTCACACTAGCCATTTCTGTCTTCTGAAAGAAACGTTCTTGTTTCCATGTTCTGGAAAATGCTGTGGCTGTTGTTATGCTGCTACAGCAATACACCACTGGCTAATAGCTATTTCGGAAATTCATATCAGGTCTGTTCAACCATTTTTATTCTTCTCTTGTCCATTAAATCTGACCGGCATCCTAGGCCACAGTTGCTCTCCCATTGGTTTCTGGCCTATGCTAGTTAATGCAATGCCCCAAAATTTCTTGGTAACCTCATCTTCTCCAAAGTTATATAGATGATCTGATCATAAATCAAGCACATAAAACTGGCTACAAAGACATCGGTAAATCTAACTCAAATTAAATGTATCTGGGACCTATAACCAGGACCAATGAAGATCAATGAATCGTGCACTCTTCACCATCACTGAAGGATTTCAAGACGTAATGCGGAGAGAGCCGTACTTCTTGACTTGAAGTTGCTTATTGCTTACTGCTTGGGGTGCTCTATCTAGAGATGAGGGGTACATGTTTGAATGCCTGGGAACTGAGAATGGATTAAACTATGGTTTTCCATTTGCTGGCCCTGGGCAGAGGACCATACACATGTTATATGAAAGCTGTAAGGTGGCCTTTTCCTCCTTCAAAGGTCCTTACAAGCAAGGGGCAGCTCCTGTCGGATTTCACAGGGATGGATTCTCATGGTGTGCATACCCAGCCTCTGGGCTTCTGCAGAGAGGAGACCACCTCTAAAGCTTGATCCAAGGAGTACTGAGGTCAGCTGGCCAAATCAGAGCCTAAACTAAACTGGGGACCAACCAGTATGATCTGACCCAGATGTCAGTGTCCCACTGCAGATTAAAAGGTAAAAATGTGCAAATCTGAGAAAGGTTTTCCTGCTGCATTGGATAACCAAGCAAAGCACACTACTGACATAAAAAGCATTTTCAGGGAAAAATTGCACTGTGGTGTGAATTAAAAGGTTTTTTCACTTCTACCTGTTACATTGAAATGACGACTGTCAATCCCTGCACTTTAGGGCATAAAATAAGGTCAGAAAAAAGAAATCCCTGAGGATGAAAGGTTTGCAAAGTTGTGTCAAAAAAGGTACTGTCAAGTAATTTTAGCTTCTGCTGGTATACCTATGAATATCAGTGGAGACAAGTGATTGGACTAGTCACTGGTGTGTGCCATCAAGATTTCTACAGAAATAATCACTGCAAAATTATTGAGCGACATGATAGGTGCACACTGTCTTCACCTATGAAAATTAAAACATTGTGGGTAGGCTACAGTATAAAATATGTAATTGCTATCAAATAATAACTGTTTATCTTTGATGATTATTTCCATTTTTAGATTACAAGTTTTGGGACCAGGAAATTCTTTTTGTCATGAATTGTTCGGATGTTTTGGTTCTTGGGTCAAGAGCTCTGGAGGCACCAATAATATGTGAACTAAGGATTTTTTTCTTTGTCCCAAAATGTGCCAGCCAAACAATTTTAGGAGAACCCACCAACCTGAATGGCTGTAATAATTTGCCAAAAATAAGAATGGATGTGACAGATCCTGACGTGCAGTAAGTCACCACAAGAGTGGGGAAGAAAATAGCAGAATGGCCTGTAAGCCATATAGATACGGTCACCAGGCACTCGGTGCAGCTATGAGCTTCCAAAGCAGTTAGAGAGCTGTGCCCCCAAGGAAATTAAATCAGTAGTGTCGTAAATGTTTCAGAATGGGTTTGGACTAGAGTCTATAGTATGTCAACATGCAACAATTTAATTAGCCTTCATTTTTCACTAAATACCTCAGAGCCCTATCCTGTAGTTGGGCAAAATGCCCATGAAAGCCAAAAGGAAAGCGTAGAGTCCTTGAGTGTAAGGCAGGAAATACAGTTTGTTTTTTTAATAAATCTACAAATATCTCAGCCAAGCTCAGAATAATGCAGGGAGGTTGTTTCCATCTTCCTACAAATTTGTCTTTCAGTGGAATCACAGACTTCCTAATTTGAAATAGCCGCTTTAATGGAAATATGGGGTTACATCTGAGTGATAATCTTTTGATTCTGGAATTAAAGCAGCAGAGGAATTCTGTTAATGGACCAGATGCAGCAACTTTAAATGCCTTCCTCTATTCCTTCAGTATGTCTTATGCTGTTGTATAAAGAGGGTGTTATTAAGCTTTTTCAGACTATCATCATAGATGTATCAACGTAGCGCCAGCGGCTTTGAAAATGGTGTAAGTTTATAGCAGGTGAAGATGCAGCCTGCGGTTTGTGCTTGTGTGTGGGCACGTGTGCGTGCTGAGGAGAAAAACGCATGCACAAGCACAGATTTCTGGTTTTCTCCATTTATTTATTTTTAGCAATTTCTCAGTTCAGCCACTGTTTAAAGTGTAAGCTCTTTCAAAGCTCTCTTTCAAAGTCCTGCCCTTTTTGAGAGACATTTGAGAGTTTTGAAAATAACCTTTAAAACGTCCATGTCCCATAAAAGAGATTTGGCCACCTCTCAGTTAACATATAGTCAATCATCTAATCAGATTCAATCCTACTAGGAGACCAATCAAGAAATTGTTCTGGGGGTAGCTCTTACAAATCAGGAACATATTTAGATGAGTAGTAGTAGTAGTGGTGGCTTCGTAGTAATAGTAAATGTTTTTTTGATCGATTTCCGATTTATTAAAGCTTTTCTCAATTCAACGTAAATCCCACTCTTAGAGTTAAAAACTGAATTAGAAAATAAAATCTAACGTAACATCTTTTTGATCACATACGAAATGAAAGTGGTATTCATCTTCTATTGTTCAACACTTAAAAGTACTATTAATTTGAAAAATTGAGAGAAAAATCTGTAGAACAGGGTAACTCCTATAAGATGAAAGAATAACTGTAGATTTCTTGAACTGATTAATCTCCCTTTCTTTCTCATGAAAAAGGCTTCCATATAAAAACAAAATTGCATGTTTCTTACAGCATGAATTGTCTTTACCTAACTAAATAGAAGACTCTTCCAAGAGTGCTAAGGAAAATGTATTTATCCTTAGGCAGAACATAAGTACACATGGTTATGAAGGTCAGCCTGGTTTCTAATCTGAGTGAAATACACGTACCATATTTAGCAGATGCATGTACAAGTATGCCCATACAAGAAGAGAGAGTGAGAAAAGCAATTATAATTGCTATTCCCCAAATATATCATGAATTCTCAGATTTTCATATTATGCTTTTACATTCCAAGAACAAAACTTCACAGGTCTGGGGGGTGGGGGGGGGGGGAAGATAAGAGAAGTTTCAGCTTCTGGCAGGACTTTTTGCTTGGTTAAATGTTAAAAAAAAAAAAATTAAAACATCTTTAGTGAACTGCAATCCTTTTGTGTTCTTTCCAAAAATTATATTAATCCAAAAAGCAAATTTTATTCTAGGCAAAGTTGGATAGCAAAATTCTGCTCTCAGTGCAACATTTTAGATGCCCACAAATTGCGTGAATCTGTCGCTGGAAGTTGAATTTGATGCCAAATTTCTGTATATTCAGTGTCTATTGACAGGCCTACAAATAACATATCTAACTAGTCTGCCACAGAGAGAATAGTCTGATCTTTGTACCTTAGGGAGCTTTTGTGTTTAAACAGCATTAAGGAAGACAACTTGGCATAAGGATATTACGGTGTTTTATATGTACGTACAAAGGGAACACCATTGATTTCCTCTTTGATCACTATTCAAATGAAATCAAAGCAAATCCATAGTCCTCAGGTTTTTTAGGCTTAATACCTGTTTTATAGACAAGCTAGGTCCTTTACCATCTATGCCATAATTACAGCAATGTACATGGCATGCACCTTCCTCGCTTCTTTTGTTTTGTGCTTTTAGGACGTATGATAAAGACAAAAAAAAATAATTACTGTTCATTGGAATTGTTCCTCCTTTTTACACAAATAGACTTTACACATCTTGAAAGGGTGAAAAAGTTAAGAAAATTTATGCAGATACTAGAATGGCACAGCTGTCAAGGTCTGATCTCTCTTCCCTTTTTTAATTCTATTGTCGTACAGGAAGAGTACAAAAATTCAATAGAAAAGAATTAAAGTAAAATCATTACATTTCTTATAGCAAATCATGACCGATTGTGTAGTGTCACTGAAGAGCATGAAGTGCAGTAAAGTCTAAAAGCTGTAAGTGCCCCATTACTCATTTTTACTGAAAATCTAAGAGGCCTTCTTGTAAACCCAAAAATTTGTCATGTGGCCCTTAAAGTAAGCCTTTCAACATTTCAAACAGTTGCTTCACTACTGACCTTCAGACCCATGAGTTATTTCTGTGTTTATGGGGTTCATAGCATTCATAGACGTCTAAAGTGCTGTATTAAGAAGCAAAAACCCAAAGTGAAAACTAGATCTCTTTGGCTACCAACACAAAACTAAAACTAGTGTTCAAAATATAAACATATGGAGATTGAGAAAAGAATTGTTTTTCCTCTTCCATTTAAAGCACTTCAGTGATTTTGTGTCTTCACTTATAGCCTTTGCAAGGATTATACTTTTAAATCAAAAACTCTCCATCTAATAACCGAAAGGAATTTCTTCAAAATCTGGGATATCCACAACGCTTTGCAGTTTATTGTTCTCTGCAGTGAAAGATGCAAATGAAAATTAAAACTGTTACCAAAGTGGACTTCATAGTCACTGAATGCTGATTGCTTGAGAAGACATTGACCTGTGTTAACACTTCCCATATTCCTCAACAGATCGATTGGCCTAGTTTGAATTTTAAATTTGCTCACACCAAAAGAAACATTCCAGAGGCAGAGAGATCAGTAAACGAGTTCCTGTTCCAGAGCCAGTTAACGGAGTAGGTAACATCTCTGAACGTCTCCTCACCACCTGATACTTTTCCTTGCCTTCCTTGTGCAAGTGTATCTGCACGCCCATTTCAATAGTTTTTCAGGATCTTTTTGTAATTCTTTAATCTTGTATAACCATTGACCACCTCATCCCACTTCATCTCAGCATGTAGGATATTCGGATCGCATCTGTCTCAAGACCTCTGTTTCATAACGGAAAACATGACTGATGGAAACTCCTACCGCCTCATGCTGGACGCGTGCCTCCATACCAGGGGAGACTATTTCTTTCTGCTCGCAAGGCATGCCTTCGCAGTTACTCTGCCTGCCGTAGCCAGCGACTGCTTGACACGTGCCGCTAGCTGCCAGCACCCAGCCAAGCATTACGCTACACCCCGGCGCAAGTTTAGCTTCTGACCGCAGGCAGATGAAGCCATCTGGCTTGGTTCCTTATTGCTCGTAATGATGATGATGGACCTCAAGCATTAGCTCACAGCTATGCCAAACTCTGACCTTCCCCCCCCCATTCTGTAATAAGTAATTAAGAGCTGAAATTGCACCAAGTACATGACAAAATGCCTACGGAGAGCTATGCTTCTTAGGAAGGAAACTTACAGCCTCAGTACCAAGCAGCAGCAGCAGCCTGCGCCCATCCTGTATTCCACAATCTGTAATTTCAGCTACATATCTATTTATTCCAATGCTGCAGTATTCCATTTCTGAATGAGTTCCCACATCATGGTGACACATGCCTAGCATTATTGCATTTTAGACAGCCATCTGTACTGATATATTCAGCCAATAATTTGCCACCAGGAAATTGGTTCCTGGGAATATATTTTTTATGCAGGGTGCATGCATGCCTGTTTCTAATTTCTAAAATCCATATATCCTTGACGTATCTTGTAGGAAGCGGAAATCCTATTTCATCCTGAACTGGCCGTAAAATATAATGCTTGGTGTTAATTAACAGGCAAGAAAATTTATGCCACAGTTCATGAGCAAAACCTTAGCGCTAGCGTAACAATCCCGGAAAAAATAAGTAGTAGCATGGAGATACCAGTTATCTAAATATGGCAAATGGCAGGGAAGAATGAAATAGGTCTAAAGGGACACAGATCCTCTAACTGATGAAAGATGTGGGCTAAAAATATATTTCAGTGCAGATAAATATAGAATAATGATTGTAAGAAAAATAATCCAAGCGTGGGTTGTAGCATTTTGTGGAGCGATCTTAGAGTACCCTGAAAAAGAAAAGAGCCAGGTAGTTATTAATGAATAATCCTTCAGTATATTATCAGACCGGCTTATAATACCCATATGGAGTGAGAAATGGCCACCTAACTTCAGATCATTAAGTCCATTTCCTGTGACACTAGAACATAGTCCACCAGATGGGAGACACATGAAATATTAAAAAGATACTAAACATGTACTTTAACTTTAGGCAGAAAGCCAAGGGTAGTAGGAGCACGGGCAGGCAGCTCACGAGGGGGGCTGAGGAGGTAAGCGTTCCTCAGCTGAAAAGCACGGTTCAAATTATATGCAATGCAATTTTTATATCTGCTAAAGTAGGCTTCCCCCCCCCCCCCCCTTTTTTTTTTTTGCCTAGGGAGGGGTGGAAGAGGGAGAGAGAATTAAAAAGAGAAAGCCTTAAAGGATAGTTCAACAAGCTAAATGAGAAAGAGAAATTCTATTACTTTAAGCTAAGAGACACGGACTTATGGAAATAAAGATTTTTTTTTAATTATCAGAGATTTTCCTGTCCTTGCACAGACACCAGGCTGCTAATCAGGGGCTTTCACAGCAGTTAATTCCACTTTGAGTAGGATTAGCTTTAATATTTAAATAAATAATCTCCATGGCTTTGCAGTTTTTGGGAGACAGAAGTCTGGGGAGGAGAAAACTGGTAATAATGGGAAAAAATGAAGCTTCCGTCCTCCAGATCTGGAAGCTAAGCAGCAAAATTGGGAGAATATCTCAAAGGTCTTCCACAGGCGTGGAGGAAATTTCAAAGGAACTGGTCAGCCAGTTGCAATAAATGTAAGTTCAGTTTGTTCTTAGAGGAGAGAAGCCATTCATAAGTATCTCTACTCTACTAAGCCTTTCCAGAGAGAATACTTGTTCACAGTGAAGCAGCAGTCTCCAAAGTATTCACGAAACTGCACATGAACATTGTTTTCACTTACACAGAATCGTCTTTGGTGTGGATTTTTTTTTTTTTTTTGGCAAATTTACCCAGTGCTACAAAAATGCTGCATTTTGTAATAGATGTCAGCCAGTTTTTGTATGTCAACAAATTATTTACTGTCAGTTTAAATATTTTTATGAAAAACTCACTTCAAGATTATTTGGGTTTTGTTTCCTTCCTGTACAGAAAAACTTTTCACTTCTGTATGTGTTGAACTTCTACAGACCATCATAACAGTGTTATCAGTACATCATGGTCAGAAGTAGAAGTATTGCTGCACTGTTGAATTTTATAGTATCCCAATATTTTATGTAATATCCTTTTTCAAACTCATGAGAAGGATTTTTAAACCAGTTTGGAATTAGAAAGGATAACCCATTTCCTTGATTAATGGCAGCTTACATATAACAACAGGCTTTGAGAAGGAAATAACTTACAGTAGCAATTTAAAGGGATGGCAAGATTTTGCAATAGGAATCACATCTTACAGATATTTTTTAGAGAGACCCTGTTAAATTAAAATAAAAATAAGCTATCGCAAGAAGGGAGCAAAAGAAGTTAGGTCAAGAGAAGTGACCAAGGCATATAATTACTCAGGGGTCATCCATCAGTGACTGTGAGATCATGGTTTTGTGAAGACTTTAAGCTGGCACCAGCGCAACCATTGGTGCAGCCTTGCACTGCCTCCAGGGAGGGTCATTGCAGATGAACCCCCCAAACCCACTCCTCGCTGCGTGACCCCACACGTCAGTGAGCACAGGGCACAGGCGCTTTCAGGAAGGGGTACAGGGGAGGGCACAGGCAGTCCTGCTTCTTCCACCAGCTTTGCCAGATTTTGCCTGGTTTGCAGAGCTGCGACCTAACACGCATTCTTAGGACAAAGAGTAAGATTTTCAATCTTTGTCTGCTTCAAACAAAACGGAGAAAATATGGAGTGCTCCAAGCTTCTTAGCTCTCCAGGGCTGCAGATCCTGGGAGAATCATCTCAGAGGGAAAAATTCTCATTTTTACCGAAGCCCGCCTTACAAGTACTCTGGGTAAGGAACCACAGACCTGATGTCAGCTACATTTAGATTGGCTCTAAGGTCTCTTGGCATTACTAGGATGAAAAAAAAATAAAAAAATTAAAAAAAATCCAGACGCCCATGAGCTGACTTCTAGGTTGAAATTTGTTGCATATGTTCAAAAAATACAAGCGACATTTGCTCCCATGTATTGCAGGCAACAGTAACAGAAATTTGACATGTCAAATAGAGTACATGCCACTTAATCTATCCAGCTTGAGATCTGGAACGCAGTGTGTTACAAAGACCTGGAGAAAAAAAAGAAAGATTAAATATATGTGAAATGCTATGGGGAAAAGTGTAAATTCTGTTTTTCAGCCCCCAGCTTCACAATTCTTCCTTTCTGATGTAAATAGCTTCCAACAGAAAGATTTGGGAGTGCAAATTTGTATGAAATGTTGGCAATTCAAAAACTAAAATGTTGAGAGGAATGACATAGTTTGTTTCCTTCAAAATTTCTAAAGTTCTTATTTTTATTTTTTTTTTTATGAAGCATCAGGAGAGATTTTGTAACAGGTCAGAATTAAACCTCCCTGAAATGTTATGTATTAGCTTTCTCTTCAGTCCTCCTTTTGTGGAGCAAAAGTCTAAAAAAAATGTATTCAAAAAGAACATTTGAAACAGTAATTCAAAGAGTTAACAACCACTGCAAATACATTTACTGCACTTCATTATAAAGTTAAAGTAAATGGAGCATTTAAAAAGAAATAACAGATGCCATCATCCTGGATGGATAATTAACAGCAGACTCTTTAACACTTATATTTAAATGGGACAGAAACATTTCAAAGAGGTTTTTTTTCTGTTGCAAAACATTCAGATGTAAAAAAAAGACCATTCTCCTCCAACAACCTCCTTAGGGAAATGAACTTTTGAACAGAACTGAGAGAACACTTCAGCAGTCCCTCTTTCCACATTTCTTGCGAGGAGTGTGAGCAGCGTGTTGAGGTCCTGGACGTAGAAAAACAGTGAAGGTGACACCTAACCCACCACCATTCCTTTTGGGTGAGGAGTTTGCCTTCCTCGGCCCGGCAAACCCCTGAAGCCCAGCTTCCCTATCTCCGCCGGCCTTTCCAAGGAAGCTCTGGCTTGCCTGCACCAAAAGGAGTGCCGATAGAGAGCCAAGACTGCGTTGTCCTCTTCTGCACCATCAGCTCAGGTATAGCTGAACGGAGGCACCGTCCTTCAGCAGGTGCTTTATAATAAAAATAATAATCCTTTTTTCCACATACATTTTTCTTCCACCTTCACTTTAGCAACTCTGCTTTTTTTCCACCTCCCTGGTTTTGCAGAGATGCACAAAGCCAAGGTTTGCTCAAACCTATTCGTCACAAAACTACACCTAGTTTGCCGGCACTTGGCACCTTCTTTGGCTGCAACAGTAGAAAAACTGGCTTGCGCTGACAGAGGTTGGAACCCTCCTCTGTTTTCTAGAGGAGATCTCTCAAGGTAAGGATTAACGCATTGTTCAGACAGTCTGCGGAAACAAAGCCGCCTTTGCCATGCTCCGTGCCATTTCAATGCGTTGGATAACACCTTTTGCTTTAATTTTAAGGAATACAAAAGCCTTTGAAGACATGGTGAAACCATCAGCAGCCAGGCTGTAGAACTTGCTCCATGTTCCCTGCTCTGAACATGGAGGTCAGTGTGTAACGCCTGGCTGTCCAGAGGCGGGGTATATACCTGCGAAGGGTGGACGGTCATCCAGGCAGGACGTTTTACTCTCATCCTGGGCCCCTTCAGCACATGGCACAGTTCAACCATCAGCTGCCCCGGTACATCGTTTCAGGCTCTGAGTGTACGTTGCTGATAAAACACAGCCTTTCAGATGAACACAGGTTTCTCACTTTCCTTTTCTGTTTACCAGGCTGTATGTGTACAGATTATCTTCCGAATTGAGACACACAGATGCTCTCCTTATTAATGTGAGAAAATAATAGTGCCAAGGGGCATTATAGATCTGTTCATTCAGTAGGGGGAAAAAAAATTGCGCAATATGATGAAGTCAGACAAACACCAGGAACTTAAGGACACACCACCGCCCCCCCCAACTTGTCAAACTGATTTTAAGTTTCAATATGCAGTCTGCATATGTAGCCTCCATATTAGCAGGTGCAAATTAATAACCGAGCCTTTTGACAATCCTAGCGCTAGAAACTTAGCGTACCGCCATAGCAAAGCGTGTAGCGTGTTCCTAGCTTGGTAAAAACCCGAAGTGAGACTCCGAACAATAGAACAAAACAGGCTCTATCTCATAATCAGGAACAACTGCGTTTGCCTGTGCCTACATAGAAAGCAAACCTCCAGCTCGAAGCGTGCAGAGTGTAACTGATGAATATGAACATCCAAGAACGATTATGACAGGAAGTTTACATAATGGTAACAGTATCTGTCATACTTTGCGATTCTCCCACATGTGATATCTGATGTCTGACAGTGACTCATGGGCCACGGCTCTCATGTGGCTGCTCAGTTAGGTATGACTAAAAGACAAACCCAGAATCATGTAAATGGCATGCACGTGTGCCCCGACGCTGACAGATACGTGGGCGTATATTGGTGCTGGTGTCAGACACCTGTATGCATCATCATTATTTAGAGGAAGGCACATGGGCACTAAATTGCATCTTTTATATAACCGTGATTTTGAGATGTCTGGGAAGAGAAGTGATACTCAGAGTCACAGTACCCCCCCGCTCCTCATAAGTCGATAAGTTAGCATTTCTGTCTCATTTTAATTTTCCCAAACTTCTACGTGTATGAAATTGCTATAGGCAACTGCCCAATGCCTTTGCATCTGCTAGAGCTGTTAAGTAGCTGATGAGGTCTTTTTCACAAGATCTGGCTTTTATTTAATTAATTAAAAAAAAAAAAAATCTGAAGATATAGAATCTGTTCCAGCAATATGGCGAGTGCAAATGCTCCTATTGGAGACTTGCTGATATCCAAGAAGATGTCTTACTCCTGCTCATAAAATTATCTTTTGAACATAAAGGTGTAAATAAGTACATAGATATGTATGTGTAGAGAAGGGATATTAAGATACATGAATTTCCAGTATCTGAGATTTGTCTATGGCTCCCATGAGACATTTATTTTAATGGAAATTGCTGAAGGACAGTCAAGCTCTTCATGATATTAGTACTGAATATCAGTATCTTCAATGATACATAGAGAAGGTAGCGGGCTATATTCAGTCCTTAGTGCATGGCAAAACTGCCACTGAAACTGGAAACTCTTGACTACATATAATTATGATTATATACTTCAGTTAACTTGAAAAAACAGGTAAGAAAACATTTTTTTTTTCCTTTAATTAATTGTATTGTTTTAATACTATTCACAGCACTTTCACGACTAAATGGCTTCCCAGGAATCCTATGAATTGTTAGTTTGCAGATAAATTTTCCCGTATATTTTCTCACATAGGTTTAAGTTCCCTGAAATGCAGCCTGATTTCACAGGTTCCTTCCTCGTAAACTTATTTGTGAAGGGAGGATCTCCAAAGTTTGACGCTGTCTGCTGCGGATGGAAGTGAGGCAAAGGACTGTAAAACAAATAAAAAAGGGAGGGGTAAGATCAAAGTACCTCATTAAGAGCAGTACGTTACAGCCTTGTCCAACCTCTGCCTGCAGAGACTGTACACCAGTCTGTCCCCAATTAGCCGATAGCCTCTCTCAGCAACGCCAGGGAGGGGGGAGCAGGAGAGGCTGGGGGCGGGAACGACACGGGTGCTAAAATTACCTGTGCTTCCCACCGTGAGCTGTATTCTGAGCCATCCTCACGGTGGTCCGATAAAGGGGGCCAGCACCCTCACTTGGTTTTTGAGCAAGTTGCGAGGCTGTTCGCAATGTACTCTAGCACCAAGTTGCATTTCCACCTGAGTGCTCCTGGAAACATAGAGCAGATATTTAATATTTATCTTAACAGAGGATCCTAATTGTATTTGGCTGTGTAGGCACACGTGCTTACACCTCTTCCGACAACTTCGTGTCGAGGAAAAGACCTTGGAGGAGACACCTCTGTATCTACATCGTCTCCCACCCAAGTCTGTGACTGAGCAAGGGTGGCTGAGCTCTGCCCTTGCCCTCACACTTTGGCTATCTCTTGCTAACGCCAGTCTGTTCCCCAGCAGAGATGCTAGCCGCATCGCGAACTTTCCATGATGAGAGCCTCCTCACCTGGGTATGAAGGTACAGCCTGCCTTTCCTTCTTCACGTTGCCAGAGCCAGGAGGACTTTGGACCCATCCTTCCCACATGACAACTGTTTTTCAGCTCTGAACAGGAGCCAGAAACTCTTCTGAGCTGACAAGTCCTCCGGGGCCAGTTTCACACCAGTCCTTGTGAGTGCTCCTCCAGGCTGGTACGGGCTCCTCCAGGCTGTCATCTGCCCGGCGCAGCCCTTAGGAAGGAGGATGCATCCCTAGGATTTGAACCAGCTTTCCAGCAGTGTGGCAGGACTGGTCTAAGGAGTTCCAGGTGGCAGAGGCAAGTTGGGATTTGCTGTTCTGTTGAAAAGAAGTAATCAGGAGTGAAAGCAATCGGTTTTCCATTTTGCTGTGTGAGATAGCTTCTGTCCTGCCTCCTACCAGAATATCTTGGCTGCTCTGCTGCCTCTTGAAATTCTCAGGCATTGCTAGAAGGTATGCGATTTGGTTATGACTTAAAGAAAGTTCAGCAGTGTGTAACCCTTGCCTTGACCCGCTTTCAGCGGGCACTGTGCGGCAGCATCAGCAGTGGCTCTGACGTACCTCAGGACACTTCAGCTACTGCATTGGGTGATACGGTACTGCCTGAGCAGGAATACCTGCAGCTTGAAAAGTGCTTCAAAGCCGAATGACCCTGTTGCACAGCTTTCACGGGACATGTTTGGTGCAATAAGTAGTCATCCTGCTGACCTATGCTGGCCTGACCAGGTGTAGCCACCATGGTCTTCTCTCAAAGCTGCTCTGCCAAGGAGACAGGAGGCACTGGGGCTCTGTGGAGGGCTGGGTGCTAATCGTCGTAAGTTGCAATGCTCTGAGTCTTTCTCAGTATTTTGGATTTGACCAGAGGACCAGGATAAAAGTTGAGTAGCAATACTTGTAAAACATCAAGAGATTTAAGACAGGGCAATCTTGGCAATCAGATCTAGGGCTCAGAAGTGGTAAGCTCCTTGCAGTAGAGGTAGTTCTTTAGGAGACACCCTGTTTCTGTCTTACCTCTAGGGAAACGTGCTCACTGGTCCACCTCAGAGGCTGAGTGGAAAGAGAGCCTGCTGCAGCGTTTGGCCTCACAGCACAGCATGTCATGAACCGAAACCAAGACAAACACCTGAGCATCTGCTCAGGTTGCCACAAGCCACCTACAAGCCACAAGCTACAAGCTGGCTCATGGGCCCATGTTCATCACCCCCTGCACTGCAGGTACGCACAAGCATACCTCAAATCCTCCCTAAAGCACAAAATTCTTGCCAAGAAGAAAAGAAAAGCCACCACCACTGCAGCTGCTCACTGCCAGGTCCCAGAGGGACACCTCCAGAGCCCCATCCCAGAGATGCCCAGCTGGGTTCACCCCAGACCTCATGGGCCTAAGTACCCGTGTGTTGCAAACGAGGAATTTAGAGGCCTAGAAGCAGGAGTTGGATTGCCTTAGGACCTGGCTGCTGATTAGGTGATTAAGCAGCCTTGACTGACACACTTGAAGAGAGGCACCTAGGCTTCTCTGTATGTTTGAATATTGGGGTGATGCTCTCCTGCAGATGTAAGCTCAACATGTGTTCAGGCATATAGCCTAGGGCCTGTGGTGACTATGGAAGCGAGAGAAGTCATGAAGACAAATTCCTGCCAAACACATGGATGACTAAGCAGCCTTAGACACCTAAATTGATAAGATTAGTCATATTCTTGATGCTTCCTAGATGTGTTGGTTGCACCTGCCCATGGCTCCTCATCAGAGGCGCAGCAGGTATGCCCTTCAGAGACGTAGGCAGGGGCTGCCTTTTCATTTTACATGCTGCCTAAAACATTGGTAAACCAAATCACTAGTGGTGCCTTGCAGAATATATAGTTACATAAATAACTACTAATAACAATAGTTCAAATATTTATCAAGCTATAAAAGTCTCCGTGCCACACCCATGAGAGCAGTGATTCCAGAGGAGTGAGATCTCACTTCTTAGCTATCACACCCTCGGCAGGTTTGCTTGCCACGGCAGCTGTTCACCTGACCTGCCTGCCCAAAGAAGACCATTATATCTCTGCAGCACGGACTCAAGGAAGTTCATGGTTGATCCATTTCTTTTTCTTTNTTTATGACATACTAATTACCTAGTGATAGCTTTACAAAAAGCTCCATTGGTTCTTCTCCAGCTGGACAGGTCAATTTGTCATGCAAGTTATGAGAACTACGTCCTCCATCAAAAATGGGAAAACCAGAAAGCAGCTCAGTTGTGGGCTCTGCAGCAAAGAGGTTACAAAGAGGTTGAACTCCACTTTCAGGGGACAGGTCTATATTGAGGATGTTTGTGAATGCACTCTCTCTCCATCGTTCTCTTTCTTTTTTTCCTCTCCTATCCCCTGTCAATCTGAATCCTGCTAGGAGGCAGGGATCACTCTGGAGGCATCTTCACATCCTGGTGGAGGCTGTAGCGCAAGGTGGCACTGGAGTATTTTTACACTTTTTAAGTGACTGCTGGTTTCCTTCCTATTAAACTAGGATTTTTCCCATAGGTAATACAAACAAATTAGTGTACCATATAAATAATTACCTTTATGTAAATGCATGTGATAAGATAAATGGAATCTGAAATGATTAACTAACCTTCCATTTAACAACATTTCTGACATTTGATTCAAGGAATGAAGTCCAACCAGCTTTCCCATGCCTTTTGCTGTGGAATAGCAAGGATGTGTAGTGGTCATTAAAGTGACTCAGCCATGCTTTGATCTTCTGCCTCACATAGGCTGAAAATATGAAAAATGAGGGGGAAAAATTAAGGAAGCAAGCCAGTCAGCCAGTTTTTGATGTTCAACCAGGGTCAGCTACCACTAAGGGAAGAGCACCTTCTTCTCCATGGCTTGTCTTCAACAATTTCATTTGATCTGTGCTTCAAGTTAGACTCAGGGTGACTCGGAGCCTTGAGTCCCAGCATCACCCAACCAGTGCAACATCGCACGGCAGACAGCTGGGAAGCTGGTGATCCTGCAGCATTTTCCCAGGGTTGGTCCTGAGCTTATTGAAGCTGCCTGTCAGTAGCCCTGTGCAAATGTGGCTGTTCTGATTCAAGGTCTGGAGCTAGCTCGTTCAGTGTTCGTCTGGGGATTTCTGCACCACACCTTCCTGCCCAGTGTAGACATGTCCCAGGTCTATCATCATTTTCATCTGCCAAGCATTCAGACAAAATAATTAACTTAGCTTTGCTGGCACACATCCTTTACTCTAGATTATTTGTATCAAAGAGCATTATTTCAACAAAATCTTTATATTTAAATCATGAAAAATAAACATGAGAAGACTCAGCAGCAACAACACTGATTAAAAATGTAGGAAAACTTGACTGTGTTTTCTGGCACGGACAGATAATTAAGAGAATTTTTAAGGGTTTTCTCTGTAACAGGTACAGATTTAGTGGTATTTTGTGTTAATCACCTCTCGGCTGCAGAGACAGTACCACTGCATAGTGCAAAATAAATGACCAGAAGGCTTAATGTTTTTTGAGTTTTTATTTAAAGTGATTTCATATTACAAGCTCATGCCAAAAGGTTCATTTGTTTCTGAGTTTCTGGCTCTGAGGACTGTTATCCATGCTGTGAATGTACAACTGTTTGTCCACACAGTTATTGGAGTGCCTATGAATAGTTTGCAGGTGCCATTCAAGCTTCTCTCTTTTTTGGTCCCAAAAAAATACTTTTGACAGCTACTGATCAGTCCATTTTAACTGCCTACAATGCTGTATCTGCTGTGATTATTACTGTGATTCATGAAAAAAATGTCTCTTATCAGGCTAGGAATATCTTTTGCATAAGAGCATACCTGCTGTAGGAGTGTTATACAACACCTCTTGCGATCAGTGGAGGAGTCTTACCAGTCACTTCCCTACACTGTGAATGAAGTCCTAAATTGCTCATGTAAGGTCTTTTATATCCTAGTTTTTTTGGAAGGAATCATTCTTGTTATGTTACCAGCTCTTCTTCATCCAGCCAGAGTTTCAGTCACGTTTTTACATCTGGACATTATCTTCCCACACCAAGATTTGCCTTGATGTCTTTTTCCACATGCCTCTTCTGTTGCAAAGTTCCCAAAGGGCAATGTGAGACACCTTTGGGTAAGACTCACAAGGTGACATTAGCTGCAGCCATCCTCAATGAATTCAGGTATTGTTTGAGGCTGTTGCACCTGCAAAGTCTCCTCTGCATATGCAAAGTGTTTGCTGTATGTTTGGGGACCCCAAGAGTCTGGACTGCTGGATGTGTCACGCCCTAGTTGCACTCCTCAGTAGCTCCCTTGTCTCTGCCCCTGAAAGGCAGCAAGAAACTGTAGCTTATCCTTCTGCTTTCAAGAGTGGTAGGAAAGGGGGCACCAAAAATTTTGGAGAGTTGAGAAGGGAGAGGGCTTGTGAATTACAGGTTAATTATTTCAGGTCCTGCTGCTTGATGCCCTGCTTGTTGTGCCAGCTTTCCATAAACAAACTTTGGGAATCCTTGTTCTAATAGTATCTTTCCATCTTCTTAATGGTTATGTTTTTTCACTCCATATGGCCACTTCATCTGCATTAAGCCTCCTCACTTATAACAAAAAATCCTTCTGTCGTTTCTGTGTTTAGCCAGGTCTGTTGCTCAGATGGTACAACCACTGAGTGGTTAAGCTGAGTCTGTGTAAAATGTTATTTCTCTAGCTATAGGCAAGGGCAGAAATAAATATCTTTGGTAGAATATCTATTTAACTGAAAATCTAACTAGACCTCCAAATCTGTGCGCTTTGTCACATATGTTAGAAACAGATCCTCTATTAATTGATTTGTAATAGCCATTCCTATCACCACCTCCTCCTCCCCAGAAGCCTGACTGCTCTTGATTATATCCCGATTGTGTCCAAGGAAAATTGTCTGGATTGAGTGAGGCTGAGAGAGAAATTGAATGTTGTTTTAACACCGTAACACTTTGGTTGTGCTGGACCAAAGGTCATCTGTTTCCATTATGAGCTGACAAGTAATGTAAGGAAAACAGATAAGAGCAGAGAAGTAGAGTGAACCTATGATAGTGCTTTCCCATGCAATCTCCTCTGCTCCAGGTATCTCTGCCCATTCTAAGCCATGTATAACGTTCTTGCACATGGTAGGTCTTTTCTTCTATAGATTTGTCAAATCACTTCTTGAGCACATTGAAACCTTTAGCATCAGCACCGTCCTATGACAAGCACATTTCACCTGTATGTTGCATGACAAAGTACTTCCTCTTGTTTCTTTTGAACTTGCTGGATGACAATCTTATCTGGCCTACTCTAATTCTTATCATATGCAGAACAATGACCAGTTGCTCCTGATTCACTTTCTCCATTGCCACTATTAATTTCACAGATCTCAACCATATTTTTCTTCAGGTCTTACTCTATTGAGTTATTTCTTAGAGGACTTATCCCATGCTTTCTTTTGATCACTGTTGTTCTCAGTTTCTCTTCTACTTCTGCTTTGTCTTTTTTGAGAGAAAGATCAAAACTGCATATGGTAGCAAGATCGTGAATACAGACATTGATAGAAAGACATTTCTCTCCCTTCCCCTCCCCTCCTCTTCTCTCCCCTCCNAAACACCTTATCGAAACCGCATTTTGATCAAGAAAAAGATTCCCAATAACTTTGAATTGAATCAGGCGTTGGCTTTCCTACTGCCTGAAGACAGAACAGAAGTGCGACAACACATTCTTCTGGAGATCCAGTTGGTCAAATGTAGTATCACACTCACTCTATTCTGTGTAAAGCTCATCATTAACACCATATAAAGCCAAATCCATCAATCTAACAAAACCCCAAACCTGGATTTTATGATGTTAATAAGAACCATGCCCTTGATTTCAGTATGGACAGGCTGTCTCTCCAGTCTTTATTTCTCTCTAAGAGCCAGCAGAGTCATCTGGTGCTGCAAAAGCACAATGCTGAACCCAAGACAGCACCTTGGTTGCCTCAGTCTCCAGGTGACTGGACATGTTCTCCGTCCCTGTAAAGAAAAACACAGTATTTTAAATTCACTGACAGATTAGCTGCAACCAGACCGGTCTTTTTTTGTGATACTCAAAGACTTTTGCTAGGTAGAATGAGAGGTTTTTTTCTTTGAGGTGGTCACGATAGATTGTCTCTACTGTACAATCTTCCTCTTGGTCTTTTAAAATATTGTCTTATATCTTTGTTCCATCCATCCTTCTTTTGCCTAAAGTCGTGCTTACTCCAGACACCTATGTCTAGAGTGACCTATGGGACCTTTATTAGAAAAGGAAGCTGATTTAATTGGGGACCAGGAAACTGTGGCCGTAGCTCGGCTGCTTCACTCTCAGAATTCTTCTTTCACTTTCTGGTGATGCATTATTTCTGAATTTCTCCTTGCATGCTTTCCCTTAACAATTCCATTTCCAACATTAACTCACACCTCTATTACCTCAGAGCTGTAAATACGTCTCCAGCAGCCCCCGTGGCAAGGCGCTGCCGTAAGGCATGATGCCTTTTTCACTTTATCACTAGGTGTGTCTTGAAAGTTTACCTCTCCTTTCTACCTTTGCCTCCCCTCCTGTCAGGAAACCAGATTTTTCAATCGGAGTATCTGGGCAGCGGGTTCAAAGGCAGGCTAATTCTTCAGTAGCACTATAAATAAGCCTGTCTCTCTCTGCTCCTCCAGTTCAGCAGCTCAGGCCTCCTGGTACCATAAAAGTCTCTGTCACTGGAACCTTTGCTCTGCGACTGCACATTTTTGGGCAACAGGGCATGTAACACACTTTTGAGCCTTCATATGCCAAGATGCAGAAAATCAATTTTAATGTCCCTACAAAAAAGAACTAGTGAAGCGAACGGCTATCAATATTGCCAGACACCCTCCTGCATGGGAGGTATGAAGAGAAACGCTACAGAATAAAAAGAGGTTCAGTGCTTTTTTCAGCCAGTTACTGTTGTGAAAGTAATCATCTGTATAACACAGTGCAGGGGAATGGAAGTCTGAGTGTCTTCTTCATAATTTTCTTAAGAAATATTTGTTTCAATAAAACAAAAATTTGAAAGATTATGCTTTCTTTGCCTGCCTATTAGGAGGTCTTACTCTGGACGTGTCAGCTCTGGATCAGAGATCAAATGAGAAAATCGAAAAGCAGCATCTAGAAACCTACAATACCTGAAGAGAAAGTGTTGAGAAAAATATCCCAAGACGGAAATAATTAAATAGCAAAGTAGTGGTACTATAAAGATCCTCTTGTAGTTTTAATTAAAATCCATAGTTCGTATCACTCAGCAATAATTGGCTTTATCTTATCTTGCTGCATCTGAGGCACAAAACCACCCATATCTTCATTTTTAAGCCCTCATACTAGCTTCAAAATTTATAATGGTTGAACTCCACAGATGAGAAAATAGAAAGTGAAAAGAGGAGAGAGAACAAATCAAAACAATCAATTCAAACCAAACTGCTTTTTAAAAAGCTGAACATTAAACGTCTTCAGAATGTTTCCTTTCAGGGTTTTGACAGAGGCAAATTCTAAAATCTTGGAATACATGGTAGAAAAGAAGTCAACAACTTTTGTCAGCAAGTAACACATAAATGGGAATTATTTCAATCATATGAGAATCTTAACCTTTGCAACTGTGCCTTTCTAGGGATATTTCAAGTTATGCGTGAACTGACACTCTTTTGTATGCTCATACAAGGCATGTTCTTGTTCTTCCAGTTTTTTCCACCAGTCTGCTGCCACTAACCTCTTCCTTTCCAACTGCATCCTGAAACAACTTCTCAGCGCACTCCAAGCATTGCACGTGGCTATCTAATGGGTTTATTTAGCAATAGGGAAGAGTTGTGTTGTGCAAGACTTCTGTGTTAATGTACAAATACTGATACACACAAAATACCAGCACAGAATTTGGCACAGTGAAACTCTCTTCAGTCTGGCTATATATCAAAAATGAATGGATGTTCCACAGGTGGATTTAGCTGGTGTTTTGTTTTCCTCTAAACATCTTCCTAATAACAGTATCATTTAAGCAACTTCAGAAAGAAGTAATGCTGAGTGGAAAGAGCCAAATACAGTAAAGCTGTGACGAATGTGTTCATACAGCACATTGAAATGTATACTGGATTACAGACTAGATGATTCTCAACCCACAATAAAAAAAAAGTTCGGTGTGAATAGCTCCATCTATTATGAACCAGCTGTTTGCAAAATTATGCAGGTATCACTGTGCAATCCATTTAAAAAAACCCAACATATCTTGAGAAAGATTACAAAGGAACAAGCTTGAGGGATTATATCAGAAAAAAATACTCAAGCACAAAAAATTATTGTAAGTGTGTCAGATAGGGACCTATAGGCACTTAAAACATAGTATCACATAGTGTAACTAACATACAGACATGGTATCAGGAAAAAAAAATAGGCATTATGAGTGCTGTATATGCTCAAAATATATAAAGTTGAAAATTGATATTTAATATACAATGCAAAAAAAAATCTGAATTATTAAATCCATGCTGTTTCTCTCTGAGCAATGCTTGCTACTTCAATGAAGCTTTCTAAAAACACTGAAATAGCCACAGCTTTTACTACATTGTGTTATGCTGAAAGAATCATAGCTTAGTGTGTTGCTGCGGCATGTGAAATATTTTAATATTTGCACCACTGAAAGACATGGTCAGTGTTCTGGTACTACAAATGGTTATATTTTGTTAGAAATTCACTGGTGATAGGATGATTGGTGGGCTGTAAATGCCTGTGTAAATAATGCACTCAGAGTGCACAGAGCTGTCAACTTCTGGAAATAAATCCCACTGTTATTTTACTAAATGAAAGTGTGTACATCACTTCTATGTATAAATTAATATTATATTTCTATCTGGATTAGAGAAGATTTTCACAATACTGTTGGTTGGGGGTTTTTTTGTATTGTAACATATACATGTAGCTGTGTAACACATGGAATACACGCTCTGAGAAATTTGGGGTAGTTTGGCAAAGGTATTTTTCCCAACAGTAGGAAAAATACATATTCTGAAGATGATGGTTTTTACAAAGAAAATCTTGGGGGGAATTTTTTTTTTTTCCCTGGTAAAATCAGATAGTTTTGGAAGTGAGATAGAGTAGCCATCAACTCTGCCTCCAGAGTGAGAAACACGCAGAGCCTCGCTGCAGCCAGCTGTGCCACAGCTGCCCAGGGGTGGCTGGGCTGCCCCCCAGGAGCCCCTCCTGGCCAGGCATTGGGGTGTGCCAGGACCCCCAGCCCTGCGGGAGGACGGGGATGCCCAGGGGGTCCCCCCAGCACCTGCCGTCAGCAGCACGGCCATCCCGTGATGGGACCCAGGGCCGTGGCGCTGTCACATCCATCGGCTGGACCTCAACCCAGGCTCCAGCAAGGGTTTAACCTCTCTACTTCCCAAAACATCTCCATTTGACAAATATGTATTATTTCCAGTGGAAAGCCATTTTCTTGTAAAATTCCCAGCTGGCTGTAATCAGAAGTTACGGCTATTTCCTTCCAGAGGTTGTTTTCTACAACAAAGCAATACAGGTTGCAAGGCTTGTGACAAATATGTCTTTAACGTCGATGGCATGCCAGGCAACTGTTTTGTACCCATGCGTGCCAAGCTGTGCAGGATCAGGTGTTCGTTCTTCTTCTGCCACATTTTAAAAGCAAGTGTGTGAGCTATTACTGCAAAACACACCCCTATCACAAAATAATATAGTAACAATAAAAAAGTGTTGCTACCTGTCGCATGGTATACTCTATCATTATTAGGTTTTGATCATTGATGGAGCCAAACTTGTTTCTGATATAAATCCACAAACTTCCATGGGTTGGGTTTTTTTTCACATCAGGAAACAATTAATTTCATGGTGTTTATGAGCTGTTAGAAATAACTGTAGCTATTTTTCTCTTTTCTACCATCTTAATTAAAATATAGTGATATAAATCTAGATGAACCTACAGACACATTTATTCATGATGCATTTTAAGAGCTTAAAGCACAAATGGCAATGCAGCTCACTAGCTTTCCTTTCAATGGTCCCGAGGCATATAGCAACAGCTTATTATACTGATGTACAGTTTGCTTTTTGACAGTTCTCAGAACATCAAGTGAGCCTATATAACCGAAATCTAAATGATAACTTCTTGGTTCACTTCTTTACCTTTCTACTTGCAACACATATATACTGAAACATACTTGCTCTACTCACGTGGTATTTATCATCACTGTGAATAGTTCTTACCCAATTTGTGTATTAATTTGGGTGACTGGCATAGGCTGTACCTAGCATGTTTTGAGGTGTTCAGTTCAGTTAGAAATGCATCCTGTAGAAATGCCTGCCAACACTAATCTCTCAGGGCATGCATGTATGACGATGCGTGTAGGTAGGATTAAGGTTAGCTTTTTTTTGACTCAGTGGCATCTAGCAGAGCATTTATTGCAATTCCAAATATGCCTGCAAGACTAGTTAACATATTACAAGAACCAGAATAAGTGTGAGATTTTTGTTCACCCCTAAAGGTGGAACAGGCTGACTACTTGCATTTAACAAAAAAACAAAACAGCAACAACAACAAAAAAAAGTAGTGTGTCCTTTCTTTTCTGTTTTCTTCTCTCTGGTAGATCAAATATTGTAATCAGTGAGAAATAGTGCCCATAATGTTGGCCTAAAGGAGCAAGGGAAAGACTAAAGATTGGAAGAAGAGAGAAGGAAGAAATGTAGAGTGCAGAAGACACCTGAGTGCCACCTCTGCAGGTGTATGAGGAAGGGAATGGATGGAAAATAGTTTCAATCCCAGCTCCCTGTCCTTCCCACTGGCTTTCTTTTCAGTTTAAGAATCAAGAAATAGGTCATGGTGCTTTATTCAAAGCTCTTCAAGTCATCGACTGGCTGTTTATCCATCAGGAGCCTCAATGCTCTGACAGAGATCAGTGAAAACAGCCACCATCCTCCTATTTCCTTCACAACCTGCATTTGAGATCATTCCTGATGAGAGGGGAAAAAAAACCTTTCTAAGTATTCTGAGTCACAAGCCTCCATTCAAACAACTCCCTTCAAAGGTATAGCACCTTTTTATACAGCAAGAGACTTTTTTTCGTTTGGAAGGAACTGCTTCGCCTCCAGGAAGCGGTACCGAATACTCATCCCACGTTGTTTCCTGAGCAAGAGCTTTTCAGCCCCACCGCCGCCACTGAGGCCGCAGGACCCGGGTGCTGCGGGATGACTGCCGGAGGACAGTAAACATCGGTCCAGTGCAGGACAATTACAGCACCCCTCCCTCCCATCCAGCATGGATACCTGTGCATCCTGTTCTGTGGCTTATAATACGAGAAAAATTAAAAAATATCTCTAGATAAGCTGTTATTTAGAGAGAGCCTCCCTCCCTGGGTATCTCTCCAGCTGGCTGCCTCATCCCCTTTCCGGCCACTCCTCCTCCCTGCCCGAACACATCCCTTCCCATCCCCTCCCACACCCCAAGCCAAGGGCTCGGAGCAGGTGAGGGCTGCCCGGATGCCAGCTAGGAGAGCACCTTGGTCCCCAGCACGGGTCCCGGGCTGGCCCTGGTGTCCCTAGAGCCTCCACAGGAGCCTTGGGGCTCCTTGTATGAGCGAATGGCTATTTTCTTTATCCCAAGGAAAATATTTATTATTTTTCAGGTAAGCCTTCCTTAATGCTTTTATTCCTCTGTTTCCCACCTTACAAACTGCAAATGGAATTAAACTCTCAGACAACTGTCGATGTGGGAGAGGAAGAGCAAACACTGCCTTGCACATACACACTTCTCAAGGATCTGCCTCTAATTTTTCCAAAAACAACCTTCTGTTATTCAGCCTTAGTAAGTCTTGATGATTTAAATTAACATTTGTGAGCAATGCACTGCTCCTTCTTTCCTAGCGGGGATGTGAGGAGACCAAACACCTTCCACAAAGGCCTAGACCCACAGTTAAGGCTTTTTTCATCCTGTCTGTCTCAAGCACACAAGGGAAAAGCCTAAAAACTTATTAAAAAGCACAGATTTTTTTAGGTATTTCCCACAGGGTCCACAAGGTGCAAGTGACCTAGCTCAGCACCAGAGGACGACTGCAAAGCAGAGCACAGAGGTACCAAAAACCCCAAGGAGACACCATCCTGCAGGCATGGGACAGCAAAGAGCCACTGATAAAGGACACAACCCAACCACTGCAAAGGCACAGGTTGTCCCCAGACATGCTCATGCCACCACTACAGCTGGTGTGGTGCAGGAGGACTGCAAGCCTTTCCCTGGGAGAGCCTTCCCCAACGGTGGCGGCCACCCCAGCAGCGCCATGTTGGGTGTCTCCTCTTCCCACAGGCCCTTGCTCCGGAGGGCTGTCCATGGGTGTTGGTTTTTACTTCCGAAGTTGAAATGTTTCCTGAAATGCTGTCAAAACTTGTCATCACTAAATAGGTCAGACTGGCTGGAACACTGCGTAGGCTCCTCCTGAAACCTCAGCAATGTGTCTTAACCAGTGTTGTTTCATTCCTGGTCCTTTTTGCCACGTCCAAATCCGAGCCGTATCGACAAATAAAAGTTAACTCCGAAACTCACTCTAACTTTTGTCCTACCGTGGCTTTGAGCCAAAGGCAAAGAGTTAGTGCTTTAATCCACTTCACCATCTATCCCTCTGGGGGTTCATAACTCAGCCATGAATGTTTGTTTTGAGCTGAAACTTGCAGTGCAGGTTCTCCGCCAAAGAGCCGCAGCAGGGCGGCGGGCAGCCGCTCTCCGGCAGGCACCGCGGCCCCCACGGAGCACGCAGCAGGGAAGCGGTGAGGGACGAGGGGGAGAGGAAGGGCAGAGCCCCCCTGCAGGGAAAGAAGTGGGAAACGAGGTGAGATGCAGTCTGGAAAGGGAAGGAGGGAAAAATTACATATATACAATAACACCTTCATGTTTGGCTTGCGTATTCTTACTCTGTTACGGTTTGGCTGTTTTGACTTTTCGACTCTGCGAGCTCTCTGCAGAGACTGGGGCTTTCTCCTGATCCTGATTAGGCAGTGTTGGTGTCAGTATAACGCTCTGAACCGTCATAATCCCAATTATATTATCAGTGTGACTGGTACTTATTTCTAAAATTAACCATTTTTGTATTTGTGAGCCTACATTTTTACATCTTTGCAAGTTTTATGCAGATTTCTGTAATGCAGAATAAGATCCAAGCAAACTGTGCACTTTACCTGAGGTCCTACCACTGGGCTGCCCGCATGTCTCAGGCTTTAGGGTGCGTTTGGGGTTTTTTTTATAATGCCCTTGTGAAGAGTCGAAATTCTATCTCCATTTTACAGATGAGGAACTGAGGTACAGAGAAGCTAAATAACCTGAGGCCAGGTAGGATGTCTCAAGCAAAGCAAAGAATGGAAATGTTTTACAGAATCCAGATGGCTGAAGTCCTGTGGTGGATTCCCAAGCATGGGGGTGCTGAGATGTGAACTATGACCTTTACTGGCTAAAAAATAAAATTAGACATCCTTTCATCAGAACACAAAGTACTTTATATATGCCATGTTTACCGACAGTTTTCCTCGGGTTTCATTTCTAGAGTTACATCTTTAATCTCCTTAATGCAAAGCTTGGTGGAACTATATCAATAATGGATCTAATGAAAGATTTTCCATTTCTAAAATCCTTTTTCTGTTCTGACATGCACCTTCAACACACATCTTCTTTAACAGCTCTCTTGTTTTGCTTACGTAGCTGCTCCTTTCTTTAGAAATCTTTCCATGGGTAACAGTCAGTTAATCTGAATTTTGAAACTCCAGGAGGAAAACAAACTTTACAACCTACTGTCATCTATATATGGGTATACATACCACTATGCCCGATTGAAGGTATACTAACAGAGATTGTTGCAGCTGTAAGCATGGTAAATAATGTTTTATTTAACATGTTTAACATTTATTTAAGAGGGGCACAGTCACTCAAGCCACAAATTTCCTGACAATTTTTTGATTGATCCAAGCTGTTTGATTTGCAGCAGGGACCAAGTTTCAGTACAAAAGTACATGGAAAAACCATGTACTTTATCAACTACTGACGAGTGAGTGTGAGGATAGGCATGATTAAGCAAGTGCATGAACGTGAATAGATGAAAAGTTGAGGTGTTCTTGGAAATGCAGCTCTCAGTGCGCAATGCTGCACAAAGATCTGCCCACTTAATTCTGGCTGAGAGAGCATTAAATGATCAATCAACAGCTCACCCACACAGCCATTTACCTTCAAGGGAAAAAGGGACAGAGCTTGCATGGGAAGAAGAGCCGCTTATTCAGGCAGGCAATCGCAGAAGCTGGAAAGCTGAAGGATGAACAGTTCTGATGAGAAAAATACATCCCAGATTCCCGTGGTACCTCAGCGTCGTCTGCGGCAAGCTGTACCAAACTGGATGACTGGCACAGCCTACACAGTTCTGTGCTTCGTACAGGAAAATGGCCACACAAAGGTGTCAAATGAACACAGCAACCATAACTGACTGCCTGCACAGGCTCTTGCAACAGAGCACAATCACCAGGTTTGCAGTCCCCTTTGTTGTAAGTCCGCATCACGCTCCCATCAGTATGCAAATAGCAACACTTCATATGTGGTCACACCGATGAGGCATGTCTCTGGGCCTTCCAACTGCATCTCTGACTTCCTGACATCATCGAGCCCACTTTAGCCAAACGTGTTGCACAAGAATGGCTTTTGCCAGATGCCTTTTAGCAGATCAAAAACACAAGTGGTCACTCCCACTTCTTGAGTTGCTGAGTCATTAACAGGAAAAATAGACAATGATTCACCATATATGCATGAGATGGGTGCATTGCAGTGGCTATGCTGTGCCTAGTAACCAGCTGTCATCCCACCAAGAAAAATCTTTGCATACTTTCCAAACAGTATTTCACTACATGCTAATGACATTAAAAGCTAGAAAGCTTATTGAGATACCACCATTGGTGGCTACAGATGACCCACAAGTCTGAGATGCGTGGATCCTTATATATCTGTGGATCCTTTGCATTATAGGCACAAACACCAGTATACCATTAATAAATGTAAATGTGCAAAGAAGAGAAGTAAGAAGGTCATCTTAGGAAAATTAACTTAAACTCCTTAAAAGAAAAGCTCGCACTTCAAGTACATCTGATACCTGTGAATACAAAATTGATTTCTCTTGTACATCTTACTCTGCCCCATTCATGTCATTACAAAAAGTGGCTCGGTTTTGCTCTCTAATGTACGCCGCTTCACAACCACCAGTCCAAGTGAGAAACTGATCCCGCAGGCGGGCGGAATAAGACATTGCTGAGGATTCCCTTTGAGACAGAAAAATGAACAATCATCAAACCTAGTATTAATGTAGGACATCAAAAGATGCCTCAGCAGAGGTCATGCATCTTACCTGTCTTCTCATTTCCAAAGCCAAATTAGCACAAACATTCTTTGAAGTACCAATGTTTACCCAGGAGCTTTAAATCATTGCTGGGTACTTGTAAAGATCTAATGACTAATCGAAAGCATTTTGCACCTCATTTCAACTCTGCATGCTGCTTTGAACAGGTGCTCTCATCTCGGAGGGTGCTCTAGCCCCCAGCTGCAGAAAAGGGCTTGTGTCCCACCAAACAAAAGCTTGTTCTGGGAAAGCCTTCGGGCCACAGGATCACAGGCTGGCAGTCACCACCCGCTGTGTGTCACCCACCCCGTCACCTGCGTTTATCTGTCCGTCAGTCTGCTTTTCGTTAAATGGCACGGCAGCAACTCGAGTGGACGTCCTTGCACCCAGATCCTGGAGTCCTCTGTCTAGTCCTGCTCCACACCCATGTTCTTACTAAAGAAGCAGAAAAAACCCTCAACCAACCCGCCAAAACTACTTGGGAGAGAGAGACAAGGAGACAGGTACTTGAGAAACATCCTAGCTCTCTGATTCCCGGAAAGCGGCATTTGCTCTTCCCAGCAGCCCTCTCTGAACGCAGCAGTGTAGGCCGACACACAGTGGGACTTTGTGCTCTGGCTTTTCTGGTGTTTTTCTCTTTCCTTTGGGTGATTATTAAATGTGTTCGCTTCTCCAATATTTGTCTCTTCGGTCTAGAAATAGCACAGAAATAATATTTCAGCTGAATGAGAACACACTGACTTCTGATGTTTTCCACAATAGATGGGGTTGATGTGAGTATGAAAGATGATGTACTTGATTTGCTTCATTTTTACCAGCCTCTAGAGAGTTTAATCTATCCAGAAAAGAAGTGTCTGTCTGATTTTTTTTTTTTCCTGTGTGACTGTCAGTTCATCATCTTGTAAGACAGAGATATTCTAAAACCAAGAAAGTAGAATTCATAAGGCAACTTGATGAGTTTTACTCATCCTCTTTGTGGTCGACTTCCTCTATGAGATTATGTTGAGATATGTTTAATTGGCCAGCTACCATCAAAAAGGTGACACCTGGATTCAGCGCCCAAACTTTGAGAGAACATTTTTTTTCTGTCTGCTTATCAATATTTACTGAATTGAAGCTGTCAGATTCAGCTTTATAAAACTGGCCTAAAGCAGCACATGTTTACTTCATGTTTACTTACAAATGTAAGCTTATTTTGCATACTTCCTAATATTTCTTTTCACTTATTTTATTTCCCAAAGGAAAGGAGAAAAAAATGCTTCAGACATCACACAACAACAGAAAGATTTCTCAGGCTGTGTTCTCTTGTTTTTATGAAGGTTTTTTTTAATCCTCACAGGAGGAAAGTTATACACTGCATATTATTAACGATGATGGTCACGATTCAATGACCTGTGGGGAAAAGACTGACCAGCACAGAAAAAGCCATAAAATGGTGCAGAACAAGGGGTCTCTTGCTCGATGATCACCAGCAGCCAGACCCCAGAGAGCCACGGCACCTCCTTACGCACGAGAGCCCATCCTTTACCTGAGGGACCGCCAGTTGCAACCATTTAGCTTTGAGGTTTTCCGTCAGCTGAAAAAGCAGAGGACAAATGTAGTTCCTGGTACCTCTAGCTGAAATTCTGGTAAATACGGCCTTTCCTTGCTTTTATCGGACACACAAAGCCCCGAGTGATACAAAAATATGTAAGGGCATAAAACAAATGGATGTTGAGCAAGAGCTTCTGCTTTTCTTCCCTAGTCATATGGGGATAAGGTGACATTCAATTACATTAAAAATTGGCAGCTTTGACTAAAGGAGGTCCTCTTTCACATAATTAATGGATGGAAGTCCTGGCCCCAGGATGTCATTGAAAAGAAGTGCTACTCCTTGACTCCAACGATTCTGCAGGGATCTGCACGCGCTCCAAACCCATCCCTGGAAATGCAATCGTCTCCCTGGGAGTTCCCAGGATCAGCAGTCTGCAAGATCCAGGGATGACTTTTTGAAGGGATTTTATAGGAAAAGAACCACAAGAAATGCCTCCTTTGACATGTCACTGAATGTTTGTTACATGTGACAGCTGTACAGAAATTGTGAAGATTTAATTCACCAGCAACAACTAGTGACGTACAGTTTTTCAAAACCAGTAGAGTACTGACAAATCTGCTAGAGCCAGGGGCTTCATTGCTAATGATTTAATAATTTCAGATGATTAATACTTTTAGATAAAATTTATCAGATACAAAATCTTAAGAAGTTCTAAATTTTTGTTTCCATCATGACCTGCATTTTTCCATTGACTTTGGTGTTTATTTTGATGACCAAAAATCAGATCTGACACCTGCTTTGAGTAGTACATTGGCAAAATTAATAATAAAATAAATAAACTTCTCCTGTCAGGTGGATATTTTTTGAAGAAGTACTGAGTATAACTTGTGACTAGGGACAATAGCTAAGTAGTCCTGGTTCCTTAGTTACTGGCAATGTTTTTGCCGTGTTTTTTAACAAACATATTCGGCCACATGTAATTGCATGATAAAAGTAACGTCTTTAATTGGTTGGAAGTCACCCGCAAAGTCATCCAATTTGGCTCCCCAAGACCTAGAATGGTATAAATTGAATATGATCTGCAGTCACACAATAGTCTTTCATTTTGTAGTTCGAATAACATGGAAGTACTGTACATCACAGGTTGATTAAGAAGCAGATCAGATTATTTTGAATATCTGTGTTAGGTACTGCTCCTATAAAAATTTAGGCATACGAACAGTTTTAGCAGGTGAGACCAAAGCTACGTCCTGCCCCCAACAGCTGCTCTCACAAATGCCCAGGGAAGAGTAAGACAAGCAACACTCAAGTACAGACAAGTTAACTTGGCTTAAAATACCAGCTCCTGAATTTCTGTACTTCAAAGTAAGTATTGGAGCAGCAAGCTTAAGGACACTTTTTTTCCTCAGAAATATTCACGAGAAGTAGACATACAAGCAGAGATGTCATTTTCAATGCTGTAATCCAGGTAATTTGAAATAAGTACAGCTGTACCGTTAGTGGCTGAAGAGGATACATGATTATCTCAAAAAATCAGCTCTTCACCAAACCATTTCTCTCATTTTCTTCGTTTCCAGAGGATAAGATCACGACGGTCATCTCCCACAAGGGACAGGCCATTGCACCTCTCTCCCCATACGAGCGGCTCTCTGGGCTCTTTTGGGCTGGGGAGAAAACCGCAGCCACCAGTGAGGAGGTGCAAGGTGCTGCTACCCGCGATGCCGGCGGTGGGCACAGCCACGCAAAGTCACCGGGCAGCCCAAAACAAAGGCAGTCCTGGGAGCGTTGGTGAGTTGAACACCTTTGTCCCAATGGTCAGTGTACTCCTAAAGCCAACTTCTGCAAGAGCCTTCAATCTTTATGCTTACAAGAAGGGACGGATGATTTAGGCAGAGCTGTTTAATGTTATTTCAATTGATATTTGCCCTTCAGCAATTTAGCCCAGTGCCTGAAGTGCTAAAATACCAAAACAAAATGCACGTGGCGGCCAAATACACCCAGTCAAGATAAGCACCCGAAAGTCAGGATTTCCATGTGAATTAAAGCACTTTATCTTTTGAGGTTTGCATCTCACTATTTATAGCACAGCTAGGTGGGGTCTGGTCTTGCAGCCTTAAGCATATGAATAGTCTCATTCAGCGCCACTGCTCAGGAGAACAAGGGCTGTGACAGCATCTCTCACTGCCTCTTTCACCATTAGCAACTGCTACTGCCGAGGCCGCTGAGCAGATGCCATTATAACCCGCAGCCCCATCCTGATCTCAGCTTACGGTGGCAAATCACGGGTAAATACACGGCAGTCGCTGGCTACAGCAGGAGTAAAACAGCTGTGAGCTAAGTGGGATCAGGATCAGATCATCTGCTTACAGCCTCATGCGTTTCCAAAACATTCTCTGATGGGGCTGAAATTTTCCATGATTGATCTCTGGCCAAAGGCAACTCTTCTTTTTTTTTTTTTTTTTTAAGTATAAGCAAACCCTCCATTTTCAAGAGGAGATAAGATGTTGGAAAGAGGGTAGAGCAGGCCTGTGAAGAACACTTCTGTATCCCACGGCCTTTTTGTTTGAGCCTTTGCACCACCATAGTGCAAAATGTGATTTATTACCATAAGGTAGTTAATTGTTAAAAAAGGCCAGAAAAAGTGCTATTGGACAAAAATACTGGTTTTGTCCCACGTCTTATTCAAACACAACTCCAGCATATATTTTTCCTGTAGTTGCATGTATTGTGCAACAGTGGAAATCAGAAAGTAACCACTATACAGCCATTCACAGAATGGAAACTAATAGACCTGACTGTAAAACAAATAAGTCTTTCTCTCTGTAGTTTCAAGAGCGTAAAAGCATCCCTCTACTTTGCAGAGCCTGTGCAGGGGCCTAACCTGCAGTCCCACATCCAGGAGAAAGAGCAAGCTCAAAGCTACAGAGCCAAAGAGAGGGCCAGCTCATTTGCAAGTGAACAGTTTACATAAACACACCAAAAAGCACAGAGCCAATTTTAAAAGTTGTATTACTGTTGAAAATAATTTTTAATAAAAACTATGAATGTGCTTTCTAGTGTTTGCTGCAGACTTTTGGATAAACTACCTCTTTACTAACTTGGAGCAGAAGATGGAGAGCCTGCTTTAGTTTCTCCAGGTTTTTGTTTCCAGCTCAGTGGTTTCTGCCTGAGTGCAGCCCGGATTCCCTGCGAGGTCAGCAGCCATTCAAAATCACTCCCGCTCCCGAGGACCAGCCAAGCCTCATTATATTTCTGTGCAAACATCTTCCTGAAATCGTGGCTCTACTGAGAAACAGTTTTGCACAGCAGAAAACAACAGGGTAAATCACACTGAGCTACAAGTCGCCACTTCAGACTTTTCAGCGAATCTATTAAAAACATGTAATGGCGTAGAGGCACAAAATCTTTAAACGTGACAAAAAGAGGCAGCACCAGTCAGGCTTGCACGTTGGTCTAAGGAGGCGTTCAGGATCCATACAAGGTCAATTTGATAAGATGGTCACACATTTAATGATTTTCAAATGCACACGGTGAGGGCCCAGCCCTGGCTTAAAAGCAGCACAAGCTGTTCAGCAAAAAGGTTGGTCTACAAGGGGAATCTAACAGAGAAGAGGAAAGAAACCCACTTTACTCCACAGTGGGATGATATTGAGCCACTTGAAGGGAAGGTCTCGTTTCACAGAGATGACGGTACGCACCGCTCTCGCCCCACGCTTCTCCTGCGTCTGCTGGTGCGTGCAGTGCCCGGGAGGTCACTTCTCCTCCCCGCACTGAGAAAAGAACTGAAGGATTTTGTTGGATTTCAATTATTTAGCATGGGTATATCCAAAGGTAGAAATCACATTACATTCATGGCAAATATAAGTGGTGTATGACTGATGCCATGTCACAAATATTATCATCTGGGAGGTACCAGTGAAGCAGCCTTGAACCTGGCAAGTTACTTTATCAATCACAGACTGCCTGTGACATCTTGGGCAAATCACTCACCTGCCCCATGGGGCCACCAAGCAGGACTGTCTCAGATGCCTGTATCACAAAATCCCTGGCTCACTGCCATTTTAGTGCTGTTTCTGCACAATCCCAGACTCTTGCGGCAGTGCTGGTGTCTCACTCTTAAACGTCGCACAAGATTTTCCTCGGCTCCCCGACAGCCCAATTAGATACGTTTCGCATTTTAAAAGTTCTGTGAAAAGAGAGATCAAGTGAAATGAGGATTTCCTTCCCACCCAGGGATGCCATAAACACTAGGCTTCAGAGCCAACCTCACTGACCTTGGACATCGTTGTTTGCACTACGTTGCTTCTGCAACCTCTCCAACCTCTGGCCAGCCATGGCTGGAGATCCTGGCCCCGTAAAACACGGGATGCTCTGAGCCCAAGCCTTTCTCATCAAGGAGAAGGGATGCCCAAAGAGATTGGCTTTCTTGCCCAGCCCAAAGGACAGAGCCGACCTCCAGGTGGGAAGCAGGAGTCGGGACTTCTGCCTGTATGGCACGGGGTGGCAAAGGCTGCCGAGGGGTGGGCGATGGCCGTCTGGCCAACGTGGCTGGTGGCAGAGGTGTGCTGCAAGATGAGCAAGGGTGGCTGCTGCTCAGTGGAGATGGCCAGTGTGCGCGGGGGAAGTGGTGGCTGCTGGGTCCAGGGGCATTAGGGAGACGGGGTGCTGCTCCTGTGGCCTGGGTTGCTTTTGGAGTCCTGAAATCGTGCCCAGCCCCTGCTGCAGCAGCAATGCTGGGTGGTCCTGACTGGTATGACTAATGCCAACAGAGGGATTTGGTTTATGATTCTGGATTTCATCAACAGTCCTTCCTCAAGTCCAAATTTAAGCCTCTGCCTTCTGTCGGCAAGCCGGGGAGAGCTGCCACCTCTGCCGCAGGGACTGTGCGCATAGAGCGGGTTAAGGCAGAGAGGCACAAAAATAGTGTGGCAATGGGTGACCACAGAAGCACCATAGTTAGACTTGGTTTGTTTAATGCCAGAAGTATGCAAGTCACTCTGCCAGAGAAGAATCTTCTTCCCAGAGAGGCTCCCAAAGAGCCTATCATCAGTTTTTTAAAGTGTTTGCAGTTTGCTGGCTGAAGCTTTCCACTGGGGTTGGTCTTGCCTAGGGGCTGTACACTTGCAGGGTTGGAAAACATAGTGCTGATGTGTTCTTGCCAAATTCAGCTTGTTCCTTGGATTGTTTCCTTTCTCTAATCACTGTTTATCTTTACATGGGCCAGATTGGCCCATTTCTTCCACTCTTTCACTAGTCTCTACAACAGATATATGATCTCTGAAATTCTTCCTTGGCTGACCACAGTTCATTCATCAGGGAATAAATTTATCCCTCTGTTGGGCAATTAGCAAGCACTCGGTGAATTTCCAAAGGCATTTCTAAGACCTCACCCACCCTGGGTTTCCAGGTGTCACATGAGCACTACCCTATTTGCGCCCAGGCTTTTCCTCTTTTAGCAAAGCGTCTCCCACCAACAGCCCGCAAAAGCGCTGTACCTCCAGCTCTTGGAGAGGAGTCAGCCCCTGCCTACTCCCCCCCCCGACTTTGGCAGGCAAGGAAAAAAAAAAGAGCTACCCAAAACCTGCCCTCAGCTGTGTTTCTAAGCAGGGATTTTCACTCAGCCAACTGCGTTTGCTATTTCTACTCTCTTTCTCATGATATTTGTTTTGATTCTGTCTATCCACCTCTGTCGCTTCTATACTCCCAGGCCCGTTTGCTTAATGCTCTGCTATCGTTGCTTACATTTCAGTATATATTCTACTCTGAATAGGTAAGATAGGTGAATCAAAAGATTACCATCCCTTTTTACAGGTAGACAAGTGAAAGAGTGCAAAAATCAGGTTACTGCTTCACAGTCTGCAGCACAGTCAGAAGCAGAGCCTCAGTCCCTCGACTTCGGTACCCCAATCGTAATCCCATAATTTTCCACCTGAACCCATTCCAGCTCTTACTGATTCTGAAGGGCTGGATGAATGTGCTTTAGCAGCACCTCTAGCTGCCTGGGACAGCAAAAGCAATACTTTTACGCTGAAGAGAAGGGAAGTAACTGGCCACTAAAACACCGGGAGGCAGATTCAGCCCTTACATAAGTGAAAGCAACACTGTTTTGCCAAGCCTGAATCTGCCTCTGCCTCCATAGCATTACATTTTTCAAGTTCTTCTGGCCAGAATGAAAAGGGGTTTGGTAACCCAAAGAAGCCATAAAGCTCAGCTCCGAACTGGCTGTAACGCAGCCGGCTGCCATCTATGACAGCTGGAGATCGTTGGGCTGCGGACGCAGTGCCAGCACGCAGATCCATCGCCCATTGCCCCCCCGCGGGGATGCAAGGACCATCGCCAGACTATTCCCATCTTGCAGCCAGAACCATGATGCTGAAGCAGCTCTGCTGCCGTCTCATGCTGTGCTGCTTCTGGCCTGCCTCCGTCGAGAGCCTGCTCTCCACCACCGGCAGCGGAAGCCGGGGCTGAGCGCGGCAGTGATGCACGGGACCCCGTGTGCTTCGCAGTGGGAATTTTCACACGTTAGCCTCTGCAGAACTCCCACTTAGAAATAAAAATTGCAAGTTTGGGGCAAAAAGTATTTGCCAAGACCCCTTAATTGGATGAGCTTGTATTCAATTTCCCAGGGGCTGTGCAGTATATGTGTATAAAATTTCTAACTTCTTTCCACTCAAGCACATATTTAACACTTAGGTGTGCAGATCCTTACGGAAGAAAAATGCTATGATTTTATAAAAGTCTTGTCAATATTGCCTGTGTAAGAGAGCCCAACAGGGTGGTGATGTCCCGGCAGCTGGCATAAACAGGTAGACTCGTGTCATTGCCAGAGTCATCTCTGTCAGCGAGGAGTTATACTTCACTCAAAACGGTGACATCAGCTCGCAGGCAGGGAAGACAACAGAGTTTGCTTGGGACGTCTGAACATGCTGTCTTGAAATCCTTTTGATATGTTGTGCTACCCTGACCTGTGCTTCTCTCCATGTCAATAAAATGACTAAATCTACTTTTTTTTATAATATTCTTGCCTATTCTAAAATAAAAAAATAGTTGAGTCTATTTTAAGAACCATCATGTAGTCCCCTTTCCATTTTCTACAATGAGGCACAAATGCAGCATATACAAATGTGACAGGATTTATAAAATACAAGGCTTCAGCAAACACAAGGCTGTAATCCAGAGTAATTTTGACTCTCCAGAGCAAATGGGAGAAACAAAAAAGAAGGATGCTGCGCCCTGCGATGCTGAGGCAACAAAACCTCTCTGCCAACCTATAGCGAGAAGTTCTTCCTGTCCTCTGCCATACATCACCATCAGCCAAATTCAAAGATAGCGCAGACGGTAACGTGCCCCTTGTCCAGAGCTCATAACCAAAAGACTACTTCCTTTTGTGGGCATGATTTCGGCGGCCAGCACAGTATCTCAATCTAGGCTCTAGAGACCTCGTGAAAATCACGCACGGTGACTGCTCCATGTAGGAGGGGGGTTCCTACGATCCATTTCCTCCTTCAGACCCCTGTATTATGGAGAACTCTGCAAAAGACCACAGTTTTACACAAAGAAAAAAGAAGGAAAGAGAGAAAAGTAAACATTTTCAAGAAATGGTCTAATCACTTTCAGTTCCTTCAGTGCTTGCTGGAATAATCATGATGAACTCTGTCAGTGTTAATGGGGGTGTTATAAGTATCTGTGTAGGACTGCCTCTGTAATTCAGCATTAATTAGCTGAATCATTATTTTAGAGTGTTACTGAATTATCTTATAATTACCACCTAACTTGGTGCTTGTAAATGAGGCAACAGAAGGAAATGGCAATTCTTTTAAATGTACTTAAAATTAAGAAGGCATAATAAACACTCCATTCTGTCCTTTTTAGAAGCTTTTTTATCTTCTGCGAGATGTAAGGCTAGTACAACTGCTTTCATCTATGCCTTGTAGATTTATTACAATCATTATAACAAATGGAAATGAATATTATTCAGGTTTATTACCCCATAGTATATCTTTATGAGCACGCAGGAAACCATGTTGCTTCTTTATCCACTGACTATGAAGAGAAAGAAAAAAATCCTGCCTGGGATGTATTGTGATGAAAAAAAAGATCATTTGATTCTCCTAATATAACTGTTTTGCTAATAACTTATCTGCTCTGATTCCCAACACAATCAGACCTAATTGTTGCTCACTAAGAAGCCTCATTACGGCTTGACTGGGAAGGTAGTTAGGAAATACCACGTACGTGTTGCTGTCGCTGATTCTGCTCTGGAGGTGCGAGTTCTGTGGTACAAGGTCTATTGCACCATATCCTCCTGCCTGAAATGTGCAGAAGCGAGGGGGAATAAAGGGAGTATGTTTGTCGCTGGGCAAATCAGAACAGCTTGTAATACCTGGCCGGTTCGGATTCAGATGCTTGGGATCAGCTTTGAATGCCGTGGACAAGGCGGGTTGCTCAGATAGTTACACGTTCCCAAGAGGTTATTCAGTATAATGCTTTGCAGGATTTTCTGACAGCACAGGCACATGTTTATAAAATCATAAAGAAGCGCGCTAAGCAAATCTCTCCTTATTCTCAGGCTCTTACTGGAAAGTACTTTTCGTAACTTCTCTGCTCAGACTAAAAGAGATTGTCCAGGTCAACAGATCTGAGGTCTGCTAGACCAAAGGGGAGTCAATGTTGTGCAACCAGTTGTACTAGCAACCAGACATTTCTTGCATGCTTTAGTTTTTCAGGGTGTATTCAGAGATTTGCAGCAGGCAGTTACAGTCTGCATTCTCTAACTTTTACCACGTACTCCTTATGCGGGAGTCACAACATACCTGTAGGCTCCATTTTGTTAGTATTTTGCCAGCAGAACTGAGGGCACGTTAGTACTTGACTTCTTTAGTCAAGATAAGTGATTCTAAATATGAAACAAATATATATATATATATATATGAGGAACAGAGATACTTGAAAAATCTTTGTAATGAACAGATTTTCAGCCTGACTCTTCTCAAACACATTGCTTCCTCAACACTAAATATTATATGCAGTTTGAAATAATGTCATAGTTTATTGTGGATGGTTGCTGGTAGGATGCTACTGATACAATGAAGGTATGAAACACTAAATCACACTTTACTTTTATATCTATGAAAAAAGATTATTTTCATATCCCAACATATTTATTGCTTTGAGACCGAGCCTGTTATTTATTAGGGTTCATTCTGTAGTTCTTAGAAATGGCAGAACATTACTATTGTGATTGCTCTTCTCACTAGAATCATGATTGTATTTACTCTTCATACAGAGCAGTTTAAATCATGGGAAGAATTCACAGCACAGTTAAACAATTTGGTGGCAAACATAGTCCACAAATAACCACAACTTATGTGTAGTACAGTTTTACAGGTGACAGGAGAATGTTTTTCTTTCCTTAAGTTTCTCAACCCTCTTAGCTAAGGTCAATCAATTAAAAATGTGTGTCATAGCTGGCCTTCAAAAGCAACTTTCTAAATAGACAGTAGTGGTCCATTATTAGGAAATACAACCATCCTGAAAACTGGAATATAAAACTCTTGGTGGTTTTTATGATAAAAATATGAATGATAGAAAAATTTTGGTCGGAAGGGACTTAGGGAGCTGACCTAGCCCACCCTCCTTCTAAAGGCAGGGCTAACTTCAAAGTTTTATCAGGATCTCACGTAAGTAAATTTTGTTTACTTCCCAAACTTTCCAAAGCTCCTAATGACAAAATGCAGCTCTTTGTTCAGCTTACATCCAGAACACCCCCAGTCTGGGTGCATTTAGATTTGTGACTCCTACCTGCACTGCCAGGATCAGCACAGGCAGTAGTTTCACATACTAATAAGGCTGTCAACAGCCTTAAAGAGCCCACTTCCAATTGTGCATAACATTTCCAAACACTACAAAACGTTTCCATACTGAGTGAATTCTTTTTTTTTTTTTTTCTTTCATTTTAAAATACAAATTTCAGCTGAATCAGCTCAGATGTTTCTCAGGAGCAGACTCAGGAACAAGCTTTCTGCTGAAAAACCTAGTGGCCTCCTGTAACTTTGGAGGAAGGACAAGGCACTGTGTCAAAGAATAGCTTCTCTCTGCTGTTTTGGTGCAGGTCCACCCACATTTGGTTGAAAGATAAGCCTCATAAAAATTGTGATTGAATCCGCTCAGTGTGGACTTGCTAGGCTTTAATGGATCCTGTCTGTGAGGTTACCAGAGCTTGTCTGAACCTCTCTCCACCTTTTTGGAGAGCAGACTCCAGCTGTATGCCAGGGTGGGATTTGAGCACGAGCAAGGCAGGTGCCAACCTGCGCACCAGTCCCTGCTGCCAAGGGGACAACGGTCTGGTCATAATGAGTGTCCGGGAGGCTGCTGTCACACGCACCGTCTTTGCTGCAGGACATGGACATCAAGTGGAGGATGACACGATGTGCCAGGGGTGGGAAGTGGCTGTGACACAGCAAGGATGGAGTCCGGGAGAGGAGCCCAGGGACTGCTGCAGGAGGAACCAGAATGAGCAGACCATGGATGGAGAAGCTGGAGAGGGGAGATAGGAGGTGCTCAGCAAGGGGCCTGTGCTGAGGGCTGGACCTTGGCATCAAGCCCTGGACTGGCCAAGTGGGACAGCATGAGGGGTCATGGGAGAATGAAGAGAGTAATGCGTCAGAAAAGACAAGGAAGGCAGAGCCATTTGCTCGTAAGTTTCTACATGGTGCTCATCAGTACCAGTCCCCAACATCAATGATTTCATTTTCACAACACACTGTGAACTGAGGTGATGCTATTAACAACACTTTAAAATGGCAGTCTCAAACCTGGGAAGATGTAGGTCCAAAGTTTCTACTGTTCTCGGTGTCTGTTCTGAGTTGTGTATTTGTTTTTATCAGTGCATTTGCCACTACACAACATTTCAGGCACTCAAGGTTCATTAGAGATGCAGCTGCTCCTGTGTCTGAAAACCAGAAGCCATGGTCAAGTGTCCGCAAAATGAGGAATATGGAATTAAGAATAACCTGTGAAAAAATTGGTTTAAGGAACTACCCCACATCCTAATGGATGACCCATCCTAATGGGTCTCGTTGGCAGAGCCAGAAGAAGAACCAGCTCCCACAGCACAATGCGCACCTGAGGCTCCCTGTGCCCCAGACGTTCTAGGGCGCCTTCTCTTTCAGTTGGACATCCTAGAAAAATCTATCACGGGCTGGTTTAGAAGGAAGAATTTGTCAAGACGGGAGGAGAATTTAAACAGTCACAAGAGGCATAAAACGGCAGGAAATATTATTAAAATCTTGATGAATATGCTTAGTTTCCCCGTTGCTGCATCATCTCACCGTTTGGGCTGACCGGTGCCTCTAACTTACCCCCGGACAGGCACGACCCAGAGAGCTCCTAGCGACATCTTCCCTGCTCCCATAAGCACAGACATTCAGCCGTCCAGAGTAAATCTCCTGGGAGGTGTTTTTCTTCTCTAGCCCACAATTAAATGACTTCTTCTTTACTGCCTCTTCCTGTTTATGCATTCCTCCTTCCCAGTGATTGGGCTCAGTGGCTGAAGCGTCATATATTTCTTCACGGGATGGCATCCTTCCTTCCCTCCCTCCTTGAAGTTACTCACTTAACTTTCCTTCTGTGTATCTTAATTAGCACATTGCCAGCTTTAGATGTCAGGACACTTTCTCCTACTTAAAGCCTCCTTAAAATACGGTCACATAACTTTGCGCATTATAGAGTATGAAAATATTTAATGATGAAAGCTCTTTTTAAGGTTTATTCTGTTGAACTTGATGAGATTTTCAATACCCCGCTGCTTTAAATCTGCACGTACATACACAAATGCAACAAGAGGTTTAGGAATGAAATAGGTCAGGCTACACAGTCGGCATCGCAATTTGTTAGATTAGGGAAACAGCCTTGCACCTGCCCTGATTTTAGCACTGGGAGGTTAACTCCAGTTTCGAGGCATTAGCTTGAATGCAAATAAAATATGCTTACTCAGTTAGGTTTGAACACGTGTTGCCTCAGTTGCCTGATAGCCTACATGACACCATGACACTTATAATCGTGGTGATTCTTACTGACGAGTTGAATCTTAATACCAGGACTTCTGGGGTATTTTTTGTGTGCAAATGCAAATGAAAAAAAAAAAAAAGATGCAAAAGTACAATATGTTTGAGTTCTCTTAGGTTCATCCTGAGCTCAATTAGAATGATCTTATTTACTCTTGGATTTCTTATTAAGAATCTCATTTCAGGAAACATTTTACATCGATTTCACACTCTTTCAGGCATGAAACTATTTGCCTGTGAGCTGGTGCCATGACGGCAAAATCTTGAATTTCTGATGATCACTTTGTTGGGATTTCCCGACAGCAGCCGTCGCCCATCCCAGCCACCCCGCTTTTGCAGGGTGCGGTCAGCTCTTCGTAGCCCACCAGAAGCAGGCTCACGAAGCAAGCCGTGCCCGCTATTCGCCATACCCACGTAGCAAAACTCAGAGGATGATTCCTATAAAAAAGTTTGTCTGACAGCTCTGCATACGTCATTTCTTGGCATCTATCTGTCAAATTATTTGGCAGTTCTCTCCATATGAATTGTAGCAGTTTAGCTGCAACAATTTCCAGATCAAAGCTGTCAATCACTAGGCAATTCCCACAAGGACATGCAAAAGGACCTGATGGGGAAATTATCTAAAGCTGCAATAATCTAGAAGACGTGACAGAGAAAAAAAAGCAAGATTTCCCAAACTATATGGACTGAAGTTCAATTACTGTTTTCCTTTGTACAATTTAAGACAGTGAGCAATCATAGCCACTAGATCTGGAGGCAAAAATCTAGAAAGTGAATTGCAATTTGTCTATTTCCTTGGCATTCCCTCCCTTCCCAATTAAAGATGCTTTTCTTTTCTTCTCCATTATTCTGAGGAGGCAGTAAACCTCAGTCTAAATGAGCATTTACATGAAAATCAGAGGTCTCCAAGGCATCCACAGAAACTCCTTTAATACAATATTTGCTTTAATTTGATTTTCTTTCTTGCCTGTGGGAGAGTTTCAATCACATTTGGTATGATATATAATTGTACACCCCCTCCTCCTGCAGAGGTCATTCCCTTTCCTAAAACTGCATCGTTTGACTAGAAAGAATTCCTTTTACGAGTAAACAGCTCAGCAATCAATATTGTCCACAGATGATAGTGAGCACAGTCCAATTTTTAATAGGGTCTCTGAAATGTCAAAAACCTCACTTTAATCTCCAAGAAATATAATCTGTTTTCATCACTTGCTGCCTCTTGGTTGTCTCCTTCAGAAAGACTGCTTTCTTGGGCTCGCTGAATAATCTCTTTCTTCTACCTTATCTTATGAAGAATCCAGCTTCATCATACATATTTCAAGCAATCTTTACCTTCCTGAACACAAGTGAATCAGGGAATCATATTCTGTGATTCTCATTTATTTATCTCTCCACTTCAAAATATAAAATCACGTACAAAGGGTTAGGATGTGAGCATCTTCTTAAGGATATTTAATCCTGCTTTCATGATATTTATCTCACTTTGTTTTATTAAAATAATCTGCCACATGCTATTGAAACTGTCTTTCAAAAACAAAATACTTCTTTTAGAGAGGGTACATTGAGAAAATGTGTTGCTCAAAGTATTAAAAAATAGTATCTAGTATCGTATTTTTACAGATGTACTTAGCCTTTACCAAACATGCAAAATGATGTGCAACAAAATAAAAGCTAAAGTCAGTAGCTGAAAAGAAACACTCTAATAATAATCAAAATAACTATTTTTTCTATTGCTAATCTATGCTATGACATGCTGAAGCACTTAGAATCATAGAATCATAGAATCATCTAGGTTGGAAAAGACCTTTAAGATCATCAAGTCCAACCGCTAACCTAACCTTGCCATCCCACTTACCACACCTGATAGCACACTGAACCCAAAGTAAAAAAATTTGTTTATCTAAACCAGATACACGGGGTCTGATTTTCTGTCCTCACATTTATGGACATTTATGTCCACGTTTTGTTGCATGTCTGCACGGTATTACATAAACATATCATGAATTCATACATACTTACAGTAAACTAAGCATCACGTCTGCATGCATATCTTCTGCTTAGCTATATATGTGAGGTTGTGTTCTTACTGATGAGACATATAACCGACAGAAAAATTAGGGTCCATATCTTTCAGTCAATATATAGCTGCAGGATCTTGGGCTTTGAATTTTGTGAGATTCCTCCTTCTTGCAATCTGAAGCTCTTAACAAGTCATTATTTACCTCCTAAACCAAGTGATTTCCTCAATTCACCTATCTCAGCTTCAAGTCTTAGAGCTGTGGGAAAACCCAGGTGCTTTCTGCGTAGTTCTTTGGCTCCTTTTGGGGAACTTTGGGCTTTAATTTAGAAACAGAGTGCGTTACTCAGACTCAGGTCAGCTATTCCATCTGTGGTACTGGTTGGCTTAAAAACATTCCCTTCCCTACACTGCAAATAACAGCATTCTTCCCAATTTTTTTTTTTTTCTTTTCTTGCTCTTAACAGATTATCTTTACAAGAAAGTTAACCAACTTTGCATGTGCACATTGCATGATAAAGAGCAGTGCAGGGACAGCTAACCTGTCTTCAGAAACCTGGTGAGGGACCAAAAGTATGGTACCTCCTGAGTTAACATACCCTGTAAAGTAAATTGATATGCATTTCTGTAACGTATGTACTCTAACTTGTTTTACTTGCTTTTATAGTGGCTGTAGTCCAGCTGTGCACAAAGAATACATATATTTGCACACAGCTTCCAAGGGCCAGGCCGTTTCAATTGACCATATTGTTAAAGACAAAGCAGAAAACCACAAAGAAAGCCTGCCAAGCACTGAGACAGGGTAAGAGTTGCAGCCTCTTGGGCCTGAAAAGCTCACGTGAGGGGACATTCCCAAAGAAGAGGCAAACACATCATCAGTCAAAGATTTTCCTAACCAGAAATCCCCTGCACTGCTCAGGAAATCCTGCCAGTCTGCAGCAAAACACCCAGAGCCATTGGCAACCTGAAGGGGTGAGCGAAACCACTGCACGCCCTGCCAGAGATGCTATCGTACCCCACGGTACTTGGGGAAAGCCTAAAACTGCCGTGGCCCCCTTCTTGGGCCTAAGGCTTTTGGCTGGACCGCTCCAGCTGACAGGACGTATCAGTCACGCTGCTGACCAGTAAATCACTTGTTGGTCTCTGCAGGTAAATAGTGAGAGACCCTGGAATACATCATCCCCAAAGCAGAGGATCAGCAATACCACTATCTGTATGGCACTCGGAAATGAACACTCACAGGAGCTGGGGCCAGGTGCCTTACACTGATATTGAGGGGAAAATCCAGAGAAGTGGCATCTCCTAATTCTCTGGGCCACCCATTTGTCTGGTCGCTGCCTGTCCTCGTCATGCACCCCAAAACCTACTCCACCAGAGCAGTGGGATTTACCTTAAGATTCCCAGTCTAACTGAAACCCAGTCTGCTCAGTATCACACTCCTAAAATGTTCCTTTGTTTTTTCATCATCTTAATAAAGTGAAGCTTCCTGTCTCCAGATGCGTCCGCTGCCCCGACAGCAGAAGGCACACTAATTGGATCCATGCACAAACTTCGCTGCTCTGTGAGTATGCGTTGTCGCCTTACAGTAACTTCTGCCATGCCTTCGACTGCCTTTATCAATGCCTTTCTCATAGCAGGCTTTTCCTGTGAGGAGCAACATTTCGAACAGTGCTCATTTCAATCTGGAGGCATTAGCTGTTTTCTTATGGAAAACCCATTGCCCTTGAAAAGAAGATAGCTGTTCACCTGAACAGGCTATGTCAGGATATGATTAACTTTAAACCCAACAAGTAAAAATAACAGGGATGCACAGCAGTAACCGGAATCATATTTAATATTACAGTCTAGCAAGCCCTGAAGCAACATAATTAGGTGGCCACTGCTGCATCAAACAAGGAATAACCACTGAACACACTTGAAGGCATATGCTATCATTTACAGATATTCTTTGGGTAGGGTTTGTAACATGTAAGTCTGGAGCCTCCCTCTTCCTTCCAGCTATTACAGAGGAGCAGGGAGCTGGGGAAGCAGAGGCCAAGGAGGGTGAGGGAGATGCATTTCTCTGGTTTTGACAGACTCTTCTTATCTGTCACCTCAAACTAAGGTTTCTTTGAACTGCTATCCCTACTGGTCCATAACAAGAGTGGAGTGTCATGTCTTATTCCTTACCAAGGTCACTGGGAAATAGTGTTGGAGAGCCTCAAATCTTGTCCGTGAAGGCACCTTTTAAGAAACACCTTTCCCACTTCATGTGAACCACCTGAGGATTGATAGATCTTCACCAGTCCTTTCCCACCTTCATGGAAATAAACTTTCCGTATGAGAGTTGTGAATGATTGCCCCTCTGTTACAAGCCCTAAGGCGACATTCAAAAACTCCTGCTGGTCCCTTCCCACAAAACCATACCCCTGAAGCCCAGCCCCAGACTGAGCTAACAGGAAATTATCAAAGGGATGTTTCAAACGAAGTACATTTTTGCTGCCTCCTTTCTCCAGTTCAACTTCTGTCCTATTTTGACCACTACTGTTCTCAACTCCGTCTCCCTAGGGCAGTGGTCCGTGCTCACACGCTCCAGAAATTTCCCCCGCTGTACTGTACTTAGACCTCCGACTCACCACTGACTCTCTACCTGCCGCAGGTGAAGGGGTCTCACAGGGAGAGGGACCAGCTTGAGACTGTTCCCCCTGCTCTCCCAGCCAGGGTGCTGAGCCCCCCATATCAATGCTGACACCGGCCCTCGCTCAGTTCAGTGCCCTGTAAAAATGGGGTCTCTGCCCTCCTGAAGGAGTGCTCCAAGCCCCCCATTTCATTGGTCAAATTTCCTAAAGACTTGTGGTACCTCCCTAAGTATTGCTACCCACCTTAGTAGATATCACTACTAAAACCTCCACAAGGATCCAAACGGGAAGAGAAAACAACAGGCTTTTGTTGGTGTGCTTCAAGTCTTCAAAATGGCTGGGATGGATGGATGGATGGATGACTCTCCCTCTTGTGCTGCACCATTAATGAGGAGATACCACTGTCCTCCATGCCCACATTCATTGTCTTCTTCATTTTGCCTTTGCAGCCTAAATTGTGGTCATCTTATAATGTCATTACTGGTATGAAAACCATCCTGCCAAGTTTCATGTACTCTATAAAGGTCATAGATACCCATTAATTTATACCACATTTGCTTTTTGTTCTTAATTGCTCAAATACTTTTCACATTTTATATACGTGTTTTCTGGGTTATGTGACACCAAATTATTCTTCATTGTCCATCAAAAGGAAATGCCTTCTTCATATCACCCTGAGTGTTTGTAGTTCTCATATCAACCTGAATTATCTGCAATCCCTCCCTCTCCCTCTTCAATTTACAGATTATCAAACTAGACGGGGCAATATCGAACTCGGTATCTTTTGTACATAAGGCAGAAGGTTGCATCGTCTCTTTTATGAAGTATTCCAGTAATCTCTGGATTCGGAAATTTTGTGCCTGTGTCATTTTGTCTCTTTGATTAGTCTTTTTTTATTTTAATCAAAACTGGCATGGGGAAGTACCTGAGGCTGTTTTGACCTATCATGCCTTCAGTCCTAGAAATCATCTCTTTGGCATGTTTAGTTAAAAAGGATCAATTAAAGGGGACGCTTTGCCATTCCTTGACATAAACTCCCCACTTTTGATCCCATCCCTTATTTTAGTTCCCAAGAGTCACGGCACCACTTGAAGATTCTTTTTTTTTTTTTTTTCCCTGTAATCAATCTGTGATAATTCTTTTTATAATGGTGCAATTATCTACTCTCTTCTGGTTTCACCTTAGCAAGCTCAGTGAGTCATAGACCTTTACATCTACTGCATCTACGCCCACTGACGATCAACAAGGAGCGACAGTCCCTGGGGCTCATTTGCTCTCCCCAATGGCTTTACAAGGAAGCACCTGCTTAGAACCAGACACCCCTCAGTATGAGCTCTGAAAGAAAAATGCACACACGGAGTGTACTCCCTAGTTTGTTTGTTCATTTGTTTATGATTCCCAGTAAAAGAAGGTCTAATTCTTTCTCTCCTGACAGTGTAAATCATGTTACAATTCCTATTGTTACAATTATATAGAAGTAGTATAAATACTGCAAATCCAGCTCTGCATCTCTATTTCCTTAAACAATCCTGTGATTCCTTTCACTATTCTTATGCGTTCCTCTTATGGAAAAGAGTAATGCTCAGGACTCGAAAAGTGAAGTTCATCTGCAGGACTAGCATCTCGGTGACAGGTGTCTTTTCCCTAGAACAGAACCAAAGGAACCGGATTAAAAAGATGAGTACCTCATCTTACATTTAGAAGTCATCACGTCTTCTGTGCAGCTGTTGAACACGAAAGATTTCTGATAGGCTCGGGGGTTTTTTCAATTTTAAGTCACGCGTAGGGGACATAACTGAACCACGTTGGGAGGAATTCTTGTTTGCTAAACCCTTTATCGTTCCTGCCCTGAACCAACTTTGACTCTTAAACAAACAAGATTTCCTTTGAGTCCTGGCTGATCTTCCTTCAGAAGTCTTGAGGGGGGTATATAATTTCTACTCTGTGACTGTCTAGCCAGAGCTGAGAATGGAATGCAAAACAAATAAATAAATAAACAACATCTGAAATTACTTTCATCTGGCCATGTTCCTGCCTCTTTTGTGTTTGCTTTCCATGTATATATGAAGGAATGAATTTTGTTGTCAGAATTACTCATGAAAAGCAGAGTTCAAAGTGGTGAGCGCACGAACAGCATGCACAGAAGCCAAAATGTAAATGTGCATGTACAAGAATTCATGCCAGAAATTCTTGCACATTCATGGAATGCGACTCTTCTGACCAAGCTCGAGCAGGCAAGGTAACGTCAATCTTTAGTGGCTGCTGCTAATCCGTACGGTAAAAAGCCTCAACAATATGGGTTTTCTAAATTCACGTCAATAATGAATACATTCAAACAGACCACGGCGCGTTTTCCTTCCCCAGACAACAACCAAATGTGTTTTAACTATACGTCATTCATGCTCACGCAGCAATCTTGGGCAGACAACGGCTGAAAAGGAAATCTGGTCCTGTGATGAAAGGCAGCGAGCTGGGATTTGGGAAGTACCGAGCTTTGTCACAGCCTCCTAAGGGGACCTGAGATAAATCCTGCAATCTCTTTGTTCCTCCACTCCCTGCCTATAAAACGGTGATAATGCTTCTCTTCTTTCCACAGCGCAGAAGAAATATGTCTGCATGGTACTTAGATGCTGCAGGCACCAGGATTGTACAAGCACTGATACACTGACAGCATCGTTTTTGGAAACCAAGCTGAGCGACTATCACTTACGCTCACGCCGAAAGGAAATAAAGCATAGCCGGGTGACTGGGTTGGTGAGGTTATCTACTCTCACCTGTGAATCACTCTGTTTGCACGTGTTTGGGGCCGTTAGTGACAAACCCATCCGATGCGTCAAAACTTCTGTCACTCCTGGCCTGTGGGCCCAGTATCGGTGAGTACACTGGGAAAGTTTTGGAATGCGTGACCTTTGGTTACCAGATATTTAGTCTAGGCCAGACAAATTCTGGTGTGACCTTCATCTTCAACGCCAGGAGACTTTCTCAGAATACTGACTTATGGTTCCTCATGGCAAATATAGTCCTTTCTTAACCAAATCTGTGTAAATCAACATGCATCTGACAAGGAGCAACTCTCCATGTCGTGCAAGATCAACTTTCCAGCTTGGGCCCAGGGGCACATTGAACGAGGTCCTCGAGTTGGACCATAGCCTACGTAGGAAGCAAGTATTTAATATATGAATATTTGGGAAAGCAGTGCAACTTCCATGAAATCAATAGATTTTTTTTTTCCTTTTCTGTCTTGGCACATGTTAAATTAACACTTTTCTTGAGCAGTCTCTTAACTCAGCTTCATAGCATCGCTCTCTTCAGTCTCTTCTTCACTGTATGCTTTGGGGAGAGCCCATCCAAAATCTCTCTTTTCCAGGAAATAAAGATTTTTAAAAATTTAGAAAACAAAGGTCTTTCAAGTCTCAAATGAATGCGATCATGCAGGTTAATACCAAACTGCCTCTCCTTGCATAATGTCCGAGAGCAGGTAATTTCAGGATTCTAGAAGAATCTGGAAAATTACATAAGAATTTTCCTTTTGCTGTAGGAGCTTTAAAGCTGCACCTTCCTTCAATCAGGAAGGTAATTTCCTCTATATAGCAAGTTTCAAATTCTACTTATGACCTTGGTGTCATGACAATTTTGATACTAACTTGTTCCATGCTAAGTATTGCTACTAGAACTGTGAATAATCATCAAAATTAACTAGCCTATGGAGTGATTAAATAATTTCCTCCAATTTGCATTTGATATGTTTATTAAGTGCTGGAGGGTGTTCTTTGCTCTCTTATTTTTACTGCTGTTAAACACTATGTCTGGATTTTTGGCATAGGTGCGGTACTATTATGGTTACTACAAAATTTTAATCAGATTACGGTATGAGTTACCATTTGATACTGTAAAAATGCCAGTAGGTAGGAGATAAATATTAAGATACAATGAGCTGCCACTACCTCTTATTGTTTGGAATTCATTAATATTGAAATAAGTTTGCATTCTGTGGTGATCACAATTTTTTTAATGTTCCATTTTTTACAAATTACATTTTCTTACAAGTAATAGTAAACAGGTAGTAAACAGAAGTTGACTATAAACAATGTAAACAGGTGCGGCAATATTAAAGCTACAAAAAATACAAAGTACTCCCTATGTGTTATTCCTTGTGCTTCTTTTGCCCTACCATTGTCGACGAGACCTGTTAGACAACAAGAAGTAATTCTTTGTGAGTCTTTTTCATTTTGAAATGGATAGAACTGTCGGTGCTAATCATCAACAAAAACTGTGATTTTAAACATATTGGAAATCTGTGTTTTCAAATGCATGTCTTGGCCCTTTACACAAGCAAGTGGTTGCTAACGCCAATGTGCAGTGGAAAATGCAATTGTACTATACTTAGATGTGGTTCAACCACAGTTATAACATGGGCCATTAAGGAGCATTAAAAAAAGAAGAAAAGAAAAGACAGAAAAGAAAGAATCCAGGTTAAAAGGGACCGTGTTCTGTTGCTCAGCTAAAAGATTCATCCATAATTAGAAAACAAAATTGTTCAAAATCAGATTGAAGAGATCAAATATTGATATATTGGAGAACATAAGCATACCATATTGAAAACATGCTTACTTACATTTTCCCGGGGCTTGTGAAGAATTCTAAAGACCTTCAGCGTGGCTCAGGAAATGAGCTTTAACACAGCCAAGCTGGAGAAGGCTGTGGACTCCTCTCTCGGAAGACTCGCACCTGTTGGGCAGGGAAAGTAAACTCTCATCTGTCATCCCCCAAGTTTTTCCAATGTCTTCCCGAAATGCAGCTCCTCCCAATCAGCTATAAATCTCGAGTAATCACAAGCACACAAACCAAACGGCATAAAAATTAAATCTACAGTGAATAATATCAGGTAAACGAGTAATGTACGTGACCATGTGATTGCCTGCTTTCCCGGGCTGGAGCTGGAGAGAAGTGGGAAATGCCCAGCTGCCTTAGTTGGAACCGACTCAAAACTTCATCCGCTTTGGTTCAGTTCTCAAAATAGGGCACATGACCTCTAAGTAAGACAGTACAGTAGGCTGCTTTTACACTACATCGCTGCTCCTGCAGCCCCTAATACCAATTTGCTCGCTTTACCGAGCATGGGAGGAGGTAAAACCTGACACTTGCCGTTATAACAAGGCAACAAGCGTTATCTTGTTTTGTAATGCATTATCCATAGCAAATTTACCACTATCTTTAGGAACAGAGATGACATCTGCTGCAGAGTGGCTTACACTTGTCTGTCTGCTGCTTTCAGTGTCATGTGTCTGACATGAGTTAACCTCTTATAAAATCTAACGCGAGGGAAGAGAATTGCTCATTGGAGGTGTCCACGCTGCTCCTCTTGACCTACTTGGAAAACTACAACTTGACTCTTTGCGGTTTCCCCCATCGCGACACAGCTGCAGCAGACAGTACCAGGACCACTTTTAATGGAATTTGAAATGTGCTATATATATATTTGTATGCCTTTGAATAGCCTTATTTCCAAACCTCGCAAAGCCCATTCGTTATTTTATCAAGCCTGCTATAGGTCCCTTTTTTTTTCCCCCGTGGAATTGGCATCATGAGAAAAGATAGCCTTTTCTCTTCACAGATAAAGATCCAAATTGCGTTTTATAATCTGACAATTATGTAGTTTGATTTTTTAAATAAAACAGATAATCTCCCTTCTCTGTTCAAGATGAGATCTTAGTTGTTAGTGACAGCTGTTAAAATGCTGCTAAATATAGATATAGTGTCAACCACTAAAAAGCTAAGTGCTCCTGTGAACCACAAGCAGAAAACAAATGAGGTTTCTACTGAATTTGTGGAAAATCTCTGAGCATCTTGCCTGTACTGGGAAAGGTGCTTTATTCTTCCAGCAGCCATCTCTGTACGTAACACAATGAGGGGAGGGGAATATCAAACATTTGGTATTAAGACAGAAGATAGATATATTCCCTCGATTTTATTTTCTCTCTCCTTTTTGTTTTGTTTTGGGTTTTTGTTTTGTTGGGTTTGTTTGTTGTTTTTTTTTTTAAGAAAAAAGATGATGCAACACTAAGACTGAGGCTACCTCCAGGCATTTCAGAAGCCTTCTTCATTTACACCTTTGCCCTGCAAAAAACCAAGAATAGCAGGAAGAGTAAGACAAAAGAAGTGCAACCGATCAGCCAAATACACCGTTACTATAAATTAACCCAAAACAGTTGTGCTTGGTACGGCAGTAACCGACAGACCAGCCAACGTGCTTGGGTGCTTTTTGCATGACTGTGATTTGCCGAGTTACTTGCAGAGTTGCATGCACCTTTCCTCTGCCTTGGAATTGCAGCCTCCAACCCATCCGCAGTAGCTCTGCTTGATTAATAAATTAGCTGTATTCCAAACCAGATGTATGACACGAAATGAGTAAAAAGAGAGAGAAGAGAATTGTTCGCGTTCGATGTTATAATACATCTCAGTAGGTTCCTCCTTTTTAGCTACATTATGGCTAAAAATAGAGCACTAGTGTAGGCACAGTGAAATATGATTTGCTTCCAATAATATAGCAAACTAATTGTGAAATTAAGCTATTGAGTGTGCCGTTATCTCCAAGTCTGGCTTTACCAGCACTTTATGCTTCCCTGTTTAACATTTATCAGGTTACCCACAAACTTTGATGGGTGCAAACAACAGCTGATAAACTATTTGTGTTTCCTAGGGCCCCGATCCTACAGAGGCTTCTGCACAGGTAAAATTCCCTGTGAGCAATCCTTTTACATGTTTAAAGACTTCATTGAGAGTATTAACACAGGGCCAACTTTTTCCTCCTTCCAATGCCTAATTTTTTCCTTAATATGTTTAAATGAAGAGACACTTAATACCCAACTTAAAAAATAATCAGTTTTAAAAGATCTTAGCCACAAGTGAAATATTAATTTAAAAGCAGTATCGATGTTCGCGCCGGTTTTTTTGTTGGTTTTTTTTTTTTTTTTTCTTAATGTCTTAAATCAGGATGGGTTTGCTCCACCGCAGCCGCACGAGTGCTGCGGGGACGCGCCCCCTCCCC
>VXBL01002912.1:16617-71746 GCA_013400195.1 Aramus guarauna
TCATAAAAAGGAATTGGAGTGAGATCAAAAAGGGACTTTGTCATTGTGATGCTGCTGTTGAACAGGACAGGCCTTGAGTGTCAATCAAGAGTTTGAGATGCGTGAGCATGCAAAATGGAACTTAGTCAATAGAAAACATTGGAGAGATTTTTACCTCCTGAAAGAGAGTTTAAATCAATTTATTTGATAATCATAGTCTCTCTCTCAGGCTTTTTCCCCTGTTCTAATTAATTTTCTTTGCACTGTGATGTAGTACTCCTTTAGCAAGAGGAGAAGGGAATGCTCACTATGCCATAAAATCTTAGAGCAGGTCAAAGACTCTTAGCAGATAGTGAGTGACAAATTCATGTTCGAACCTCCTGCTCTGGAGGAGGAATTTAGAATCTATGTGTCTGATACCCTGACTAAGTGCTCTTCCTCTGTCCTGCCGAGATTTTCAGTGAAGCGCTGGAAGTACGCAGTGCAAAGTAATCAGTTTTGTGTGTTAGGCATGTTCAAAGCATGTGTACAACTGGACTTTCCTACTCTGAAGTTCTTGCCCGGGCTTAGGTGTAAAACAGCTGTTGAGCTGCTTGAGTTCTGCAAAAATAGTGTCAATTCTGACATACACTGAAGCAAAGCTGTAAGTGAACTTTCCTGGTGATAATGTAGGTGACTAACGGCTTAGAGAGTTGTAGGAACATACTCTGCACTCTAGGGTCACTATTACAAAAGATTATTTAGTTATGGCTCTGGATATTTACTCACTGGACCAATTCCCTCTGGTTCTATCTAGCATGATGTAAAGTTTAGTCATATTATTTACAGAAATAGATAATTTATTTTTACCATGGAAAAAGATCATTAAAATATTTGAGGAATTGCAATAAAAATGTTATGGCTTAAGAACTGTTTTATCTGCAGTTCTCTAAATATCATTACATGAACAAGCCATCATAATATTGGAAGGTAAACATTCTCAGTTTTCACATCCCACTGTAATCTTAACCTGCAACCTGGAGAAGGAACAATGAAAGCTACTTACTTAATTTAGAGCCATGTTAAATGATCATATTGAATTAGTAGACTTCAGAATAGGAATTCTCTCTTTTTCTGTAAACACTTGTGTTTATTCCTGACAAATCCTTTTTCTAGGCTTAAAGTAGACGTATGATGCCATGGGATTAAGCAAATTCTTAATCACATCTTGATAAATAGTTAGCCAGCAAAGTCTTACAAAAAGCTCTGTAGATGGACTTCTGAAGATTGAACATAATTTAAGTCGTGATAATTTGAAGTTATTGCATGCTCAGCCACAGTGAGTGTTCAATTGTATGTATGTAGCCTGTGGCAATTGCACATAACGTGATTTAATTTAACCCTGTTTCATTGCTGGCTAAGCAATGGTTGGATTAGTTTGCATTTTTCATGGACTAAGTATATATGCACAATTATTGAAAGTCAGCTGATGCACAGTAACCTGAGAGTCTGGGCTAATCAATGTGGCTGACACTACATGTAACCTCATGTGAATTTTGGGAGAGAACAGTATTTGTCTGAAACAAAACTGTTGAAGGTCTCCTTCCTGCACCTAATTACTGATACAGGTGTCAATTTGGACAAGTATTTTGGAAAGGACAGCAGAAATGACAGCAATATGCCATTGTAAAATACACTGATTTTGAAATCCTATTAGAAGATACTATAAAGCTTGTTATAGGTATAAGCAGATAACTATTTTAAACAAGAACAGAAAAACGTCATCGGTTTTGTGATGATGAAGCTTATGTGCTTATGCTATTTTGTAGTGAAACCAAACAGAATTAGAAGATAGATGTATTTTAGTTTTAAAGGTGATCTTATAGAAATATATATAGAAATAGCATGTTACCAAAGCCATTAAATTTGCAGAACTTAAAGGTTTTATTAGTAAAATGACATTTACTTGGATAGAAGGAATTCAGGTTAGTTTCATGTGCATGATTATGATGAATAAATATTCTGTAAATCAAGTTACATACAGGTTCATTAATGGGGTTGTGTGTCAATGCTTTAAAATTATACTTCTGTGAATGGATTGCCTTCAGTGGATTTACACTGAAAGTGATAGATATCAACTTAGTTGTTTCCTGAAATAAGTTAGTTTCAGTTGGACTTTAAATAGCTTAGTCCCTAAACTTTATAGTATTCAAATACAGTAAAACATTTATTCACTGAACTCAATGATTATAGTAGTAAATGGTCTTGGTGCACACAAGACTATTTAAGAAGCATTTTTGTTTTTCTTTAAATAATATATAATGATTTTGTAGATTAGATTTATACCACTAAGACCAACAGTAGCTCTAGTGATTTAGTTGTAGTTACTTAGTATTGTTTTGTGTTTAATTTGGGTTTTGTCATAATCATTGATAAGCTTTTTATGAATCACTGTACTTGTATTTTGGGGGATGGATTGGAGGTGGGTTGTGTCCTCGAGTGCTAATTGTTAAGATGTAGTTGCAGGCTCCCACTTGTGATTTCTTTGCAATAGCTTTCCGAACGCTGAACATAGTTTAATAAATTCAATGCTCATGTACTTTACTAACATACTCATCAGTGGTATGTTAATGTAGATATTAATTAGCTTCAGATAACTTCAAAGATTTATTGTTTTATAATCACCTTTGTAAAAGGCTTATATATATGATTAAGTAATAACTCACATACTTGTCCACTGAAAAGCATGGAGTCATGTTTGAAAATTTGCCTTAAAATCTTTCAGAAATAAGAAATACCTACTTGACAGCTAGTGTCTTGTAAAATCTAGAAGAGGATGATTACTGTGAGTAAACAATGGGAATAATTAGTAGTGAGGGAAGCTCAAGTTCTTCGTAATATGAACCTGGAAAACACAAATGTAAATGAATATTGGATTATGTGAGATAGCAGAATACTATATACAGATATACAGAATACTACTGTCAGTATAAATTTGTGTCTCAGATATAAATATTATCATGTGTGCCAAAGCATGCAGACAATAATATCAAACATGTGGCCTGGGAAGGCCACTTGTGGTTCTGCAAGCTTTAATTTATGGTCTCCCAAGGCAACTGTTAAAGAGAAAAAAGGATTATGAATTGAGATGTGTACCTGGATCATGGCCTGTGAGTTTAATGTGAAGAGTTATTTTTTTTGCAGAGGTAAACAGCCTGTTGCCACAGGAACAGATCTTTTCCTTTTACTGCTACTTACCTGCTCTTCTCTCAGTTGTATGTTTTATCACAGTAGTTGGTGGTAAGTTAGTGATTACACTACTGTAAAACAGGACAGAAACTCAGTAGTTTAATGGCCTGGAAGAACAGCTAGCAAAGGACAGTGTCCCTACCTGCGTAGGTTCCTTGGCATGTGATGTAAAAATGAAGGACCAAGAACTAGCTACTCCTTATTGCTACCTTAGTGTGTATGTCAATCTTCATGCAAGTTTAAGGTAGTTGAAGCCTGATCCATTTCAGTTGCTTATGATTTCTGTTCAAATGGTGTGTGAATGAAACTAGAAGGATATCATGCTTCATTTTTAATGCTTCTGTATTGCCAGAATATTCCCATAAAGACATGTTGCCTCTGGGTCTCCTTTGCGCTAAAGTAATTTCCAGTTTGTAAAAAAAGCAAATGGATTATATTCCTTCTACAATAGCAAAGTTGCAGAGAACTGCGAGTCTTCTCCAAAATGAGCCTGTGACTTGTGATATAATGTTAGTGTTTCACACGAGAAAGATTGAGCTACCTCTCTAAAAGGTGGGTGTTATCACCTGCGTCTTGGGGAACACTGCAGAGATGAGCTTTAGTTTTCCCTTAAAGGTACTGCCCCACAAGTATATATATTTATAGCAGTTCTGTAGTTTACATCTTACTTTGTACATACTCGTTTGCATTCATCAGTGGATTATGGTAGGCAAACAGCTATCACTGTATTTTTCTCATAACGGTGACCTGAAATACTTAACACACTTATTTTAGGATATTTTTAAATGTTTAGGTTTTAAGTAATTAAAAGACATAGTGAGGATAAGCCAGTTTCCTTGGGATTTTTATGTTTTTTCAACATAGGTAAAACTCTTTGTGACACTTCAAATAAAACTTACCTGCATTTTAAAATCCATCCCCTTTCTAAAACAAAGGAATACTTCATTGCAAATTGTTGGAGTTTAACAGGTTATGAAAATAAAGTGTTCAGTGTGCAATTGTGTAAATTCTGTTAAAAATTAAGCATGACTGAGTAATCTAGTCTTTGGTTTATTTATTAATTTGATTTATCTGCATGGTCAATTGTGGTTGTTCATGTTTCTATAGCATACGGGCCACAGTTCACTTTTGCCTTAGCAACAGCCAGGATAATAGTACTGTCTGAATTCTGGTAGTAGAAAGCTTTGAGAAATTGAGGGCTATAATTAGCTCTCCCTTCCACAGTGGAGGGTTTTTTAAGAAAAGAAGATGGTAGTCATTTGGAGTGAAGTGCCTGGAGAATGAAGTACATAGAAGACAAGCAGAACATCTCTGCGTTGGATACAGGCATGGATGGAAGAATTCAGTGTGGATTGTCTTGCCATGATTCTGTGAGGACTAATCTAACCTTCATGGAGTACTTCTTGGGCATTCTCCATATGCCCATAACATAGCCAAGCTTGGCAGTTCAATCAGTACCTTGGAACTGTGTCCCTGGCCTAAGACTTGCTTCTCTTTTAACATATCGGTTTAGAATTTAGAGATGTATTTATAGGGTGCACGTGGATTTTTATTTAATCAGTAAAACAATATCTGCAACTCATAGAAATAAAGTTCACAAATGGGAAAATGCAATTCTTGCTGTTTCAGACATTAATTGATGACCAGCTTTCTCATATTGGAAGGTGTGACTGATATAAATAATGGAAAAAAAAGTCATATATTTGTGAATAGAGAAGTAGTAGCAGTGCATTTATCCTCTCTGAGATTTTACCAGTCAGTTCTTTGAATAAGTAATTTTAAGAGCACTTTTTTCTTTTACTATATAGGTTTTTTTGCCATGTTTTTATTTGTCAAACTCATATCTCCTTGCTTTTATAAGTGAGAGCTTGTATATGTGACAGAATATGGTTTCTGGAACAGCCACATGAATACTTCAGTAATTGAAGTTGGAATCAGGCTTAACTAAACCAAAACAAGCTGCTCTTATACTGAGACTTAGATTTCTGTATTTCTTTGATGTTTGTTTAAATATCCTACTTTTTTAAAAAGTGTAATCCTGTTTCATTAGTAAACACTTGCTCATCTCTCCCCTTTCCCACCCTCCCCCCAATTTTGCAATTGGCTGTTTAATTACTAACTCTCGTAAGCCATCGAAGAAGCCACATAATGAAAGACTGCTCTGGGGGTGGGGGAATAAAAATCTTTCTTGTCCCGTTTTACTTTGGAACATTGATGGAAGAAGTTGGTAGGGTGGAGGCTGTCTTTCTCTGGTTTGTGCATTGTAACAGTTTAGCAAATGGGAGCTTTGCTAGTGTGTGAACAAGATGGAAAGGCTTTAGTCCCTTTCTCACCTTGCAAAATATGAACAGACCGGTGTATTTTGGCTTGGGTGAGTTGGGTAGGTTTGCAGGAGAAAACTTGATTTCTGTTTTTTTTCTGAGGGGGTGTGTTTGTTGATTTGCAGTCATTTCATCATTTGTTTTACAGTATTGCAGTGTTTGATTTAAAGTATTTATAAATGATTTAGGAACACTGACTTTCAAAGTATGTTACTAAAATAGATCCTGATAAATGTTTTGGCTGATTGGAAGGCATTAACAACTTACAATTTCAGTATAATAAAACAGATAACTCTGCATGAGTTTCTTTTTTTTTTCCTCAATATGCTTTATTTCCTTGGCTTTTGGGGAGGTATGGATTAGCATATATGAATATATTGTCTTGTTTGCTTATTTGTATTTACTTTTAGCAATAATGTGAACTAGTATGAGCTTTTTCTCTGTATGTTATGTTTTCAATTATACTCTACTCCGAAGCAAAATAAAAACAATGTATGGCATCTCTGATCAAATTTCTTGAAAAGTTCTATCAGTAAAAATCTGTAGATTGACATTTGAAAACAACATAGTGACATTTGTGTGGACAAAAATCAAATCAAAGTTTACTAAACCTGCAATTAGAATGTAACTGAAGTGTTTTCTTTTAGAAATATTATAATAGTATAAAGCTGAAACACCTTAGTTGTCTTATTTTAAAATGAAATTTATTTAAATGGAAGCATTTTCTAAGCTATGTCCACTTTGACAAATGACAGTTTTCAGTGAAATATTCTAATTTAAAAAATTCTCATTCAGTTTAGTGAACAGCTATCTGGGAGAGAGAATCTGCATAAATAATTTCTCTCTGTCTATTAATGGTGAGGGAGGTGGGATTTTCACCAGTGTCTCTCCCCTGTGTATTATTTATAGGGGTCTTATATGCAGTAATGTAATCAGAACAATGTTCTTAAACTTCTGGCTATCAAATTATTTCTGGTTTTGTACAGGTATACAATAGTACCTGTAAGATCTGTTCCAGATCCTGCATGTGGTTATTGCTTTTCCTGTTATTTTCTAGATCCTATCACTTCAGAGAGCCTTAGACAGCTTTGATCTCATGGATTATTTTAAATTTTGCTGAATATGCAGGTTTACTAAGAAATTACAGGAGATGGCTATGAGGTTCAGTTGTCTTGGGGCTAATGTGGATTTTTTTTTTTTTTATATTCCTTTAGCAAACAAAAATTCTCTGTTTACCAGATGTGAATTTAGAAATATGAGACTCAGAGCGTTAAGGTGTCTGTAGTTCAGTTTGTCACCTCTCATCCATAACCCTATCTACTGTGCTTTTTTGTCAAGTTCATATGACAGGACAGTGGTCACATGGTTGTACAGCTTCCTATCTTCAAGACTGCTACATCTAAATTTTCTTAAGCTTAATAAAATACCGTATGTGCAGTGATTATATCAAGGCCATCTAGGGAAATTATGGTAGTCAATGAAGTATAACTTCATAGCTGAATTTTCTAATTTCTTGTGCTATAAAATTGGCAGTGTAGTTACACAAGTTTGACAGTCTAGTACTTGGGGAGTGTAAAGACCATTAATACAAGCTTTTGTGGATAACGTGAAATTTAGTATCTCTTTCCAGAAGAGTATGGGAGCTTTTTAGGAGTGACCATGTTTAGTCAGTGCACACCCTATCCTAAATTATTGAATAGTTACTTTGTTTAGTCAGTTTGTTTACCTGAACAGTAATACTTTCTCCACAATGTTGAGAACAGGAGTTTTGAAAGTTGTTAAAATTAAACTAGTTTGTTCAGAACTGTTGAGTTGTAGTGAGAAATAGTTGATATACTAGGCCATGATCTTATGACTTTATAGAGCTGGAAAAATAAGGGGAAATGCTTTTATTCAAAATTCATGAATAAAACCTCTCTATCAAGTTTTATTTACTTTTTTTGAGGTAAGAACCCTCTTTAACACTGCAGTTTAATTTACACCTGTGAAAGGGACAGTATCTAAAAAGTAGATTAAAAATCCGTGGTAGTGCTTTTGGATGCAATCATTACATATTGACTGAAGAGTCCATTTTGGATTTTACGTTTCCCCCTTCCCTTCTTTGAGGTGGAAAATGCAGGGGTTTGTGTTTGTTTGTTTGTTTGTTTGAAATCTTGTTACCAAATAGATTGTCATATGCAAGAGTAAAACAGAGAAAAACACTAATGGAATCTGAAATCCTCTAATAGTTTTTAGTTTTACAGTGTTTCTTCTTTTAAACCTAATCTTGATTTTGCTCATCCAGCCATGCCTGTAAATACAGCTTTAGTTTTTGCCTGCACTAAAGTAGTTGTTAATTTAGGTGCTGTTAATGGGGAAGCGTTACTGGTCAGAAATTTTTATGATGGACTTGATAGCATTAATCCTGCTTGTATTATATACAGACACACACTCAGATAACACAAAGAGAACTGACAAATATATAATTTGAGAAACAATTTGATTACCTTGCAGAAAAAAACCCCGTCAGGCAGTCGAGCTGTGACTCTTAAAAAAGATGTCCCTTCTGATTCCTAAAAAAATAGTCTTTCAGAGTATTTGGTTATTTCAGTATGATGTCAGTTGCGCTTCAGTCTGTTTTCTGAAACTATGGAGGACATGTCTCAGAAAGTTGAGAATTTTTTTTTTTCTTGTAAGGATTTGTCTATCCAACTGACTGTATTAAGCCACTGAGATAGTAGGAGACCAGACCTTAATATTAGCAGTAATCATGTTACTCTCCTCTGTAGTTCGTCACCTGTGTAGCATGATTGCTTAGCTTTTCAAGTTCCTAGCTTAAAGAGCAAGTAGGTAAAACATGGTAAGGTGATGTAGAAGGTGGTGGTATTATAGAAGGAAAAACCCCAAACTTTGCAACTTTTAAAGTTTCCGGCACCTTATCAGCAGAGAACATTTCTGCATCCTTTGTCTGGTCAGGTATCACACACAGCTTACACAGCTTGTGCCTTATGACTCTTGAAATATGATGACTGATATTAAATTGTTAAGAAATGCCTTTTTCACCTACTGCTTGAGAGACCTTGGTTGCTTTGTGGCAGTAATCCTGACAATTAGACAGCAATATTTTTTGTAAGTTAACCACTAGAATTACAATACACTGGTTTTGGGAAACAACATACAAACTGATATTTTTAAAGAATGTGTCCTTACAGCCTGTTGGTTAAGCTTTGCCTTAATGATGTATTTTATATTTAACTTTGGATTTGCCATTTGCTTAGTAAGTTTCACTGGATTCCTGTGTAAGTTTATACCTTATAGTTTGATGTCCAAAACAGTTGATGGTACTTGATTGAGGCTGTCTCAAAGATTCTCTCAGTTTCTACAGCCAAAGACTGACTTGTGTTGCTAGCTCATAATTTCTCAGAAGCACCAGGTGCTGCAACATGCAGGCTGAAACTGGTAAAAGTGAGGGAAATTTTTCTTAGCTGACCTAGGCAATGGAATTGCTTTTCAGAGGGATTAAAACAACAAAAAAAAGTGTTATAAGGTTAAGAATTACCTGGAAAAAATTAATGAAAAGCTTTAGGATAAGAAGGATGTTTTCCTTTGTGTTGGGAATTGCCTAATGTGTGATCTATTCTTAATTGAACTCTGTTGCTAGTGGAGCTGGGTCTGATTGTGAATAGTATAAAAACTGACATGGCCCATGATTCTTATTGTTCAGGAAAGAAAAAATAGTAGAGAAGAATATTGCACCTGAAAATGTCATAGTTAAAAATTCAAAGTGCATTCAGCAACAGTAAAATACTGGAAGCAATTCTTAAAGTAGTGTTCTCCCAAGTCAATTTTTTTGCTTCTCCGATTGCTACTATCCTTGTTTTTTAAATCCTTTTCAATTTTACTTCTGCAAAGATCTACATGTGACCAAGGAATTGCAGAAACCATTCTCTTGCACAGATATTGCAAAACCTCAGTGACCGAGGCAAGTTTCTACAGGGTCAGGTAATACCTCAGCACATCCCATACAGAATGCTGAAGTACACTTCCCCCATCACATGAAAGTGATGAAATACCAATAGTACACTGTTGTTTGGGTTTTTTTTGGTTTTTTGTTGTTGTTGTCATTGTTTTTTTGTTGTTTTTTTTTTTTTAAAAAAAAAACAACTCTCTTTTCCCTGTGTTGCATCTTCTTAACAGTACAACAGAAATACCATAAATGCCTACATGAGCACAAAGTATAACAACTTCATCAAACTGAGGCCAACTATTTTCTTTAGCTTTCCTCTCTACTCTGTTCAGCGGGCAGCCTGACCTCCAACTGCAAATTGTTTTCATATTTTGATGTTACAACTTCCAGATTGCACATGTTGTGTTCAAAATTATCCCTTTGTAATCAAGGGGAAGAAAAGCCACAAACCCAAACCACATTAGAAGTTATGCACTTTGAAAGTGCTTGTTATCAGTAAATTTGATTATATGTTTAATTTTGTGATGTTAATTTTCAAAAAGATGGAGAGAGAGGTATAAGGATGATACCATTGTACAAGCCTTATTCCTTGTTATCGGAATTCAAGCATAAGACTTTTTTTGCTAAAGGCTGGAAATAACTACCTGCAGTTTAGTGGATAAGTGTCTCTCCCTGTCCACTGCATTGATGGAAGTATTGATCATGCCTTTTTGCCTACCACCTTCTAAAACTCAGGCAGCTTTCTGTTCCTTGACAGGCCAGTGAACAAGTCTGCAGGACCCATAAATATATCTAAGAAATATTTCTACTCAAGCCCAGGCTTTACCTGCCTCTTTGTAAAAGTGCTACTTATTTTTTACTATTCACTAAATATTGTTATTTGTGAATCATAAATCATCTTGGGTCATTAAGCTTTTTGAAGAGGATTACCTGACAGTGTTGGAGGTGTTGCCAAAATATTCCTGAAGTTTTGCCCAGAAGCTATTACTGCTTTGAAGGCATGTATGCATAATTTGGAGTTGGAGGTCAGGCTGTCCACTGAATAGAATTCAAGGTAGAGAAGAGCTTGTCCTTAATATCTGAAATAGGAGCCTGTATAAAATGAGCCATTTTCAGTGGACAGTGAGGATTAAATTCGAAGTGTGTTACATATTCATGAGTGCTGTCTAAACAATGTTACATAATAGGTTAACTATCTACATATATACAGATGTTTCAGACCTCAGCTGTGAGTTGTTCTCAGTCAGTCTGGTCAGTAGACCAAAACTTCCTTCCAATGAACTGCTATGGGTCTGTTGGCATGTGAAACATCAGCTGGAGTTTGAGTTTGGTGCTCCAGAGACCACCATGGGTAATTCTTGTATAGTATAAAAATAGAAAGTGTGATGATTTTTCTGACTTCCCAGTCTGCAGTAGTATTAGCTTGGTTAAGTCTTAGGTGTTTTTCTCTACAGTGGTACCAGTGAAAATGGCCAGAGATTGCTCTTGTTATGCTGCTGCAGAACAATGTAAGGTAAAGTTCTGTGGGTTCTACAGAAAAGCATGATAGAAATTCTTCAGTGACATGTCTATTTGAATAGTGGATGTTATAGTGATTGTATGTATTTATTTTGATGTAGATATAGTATCTGGTGTTACTTTAAATCAAGCTTATTTTACATTGTTCTGGCACATGATTCATGACATTCTAATGCATATCATTGTATAAGTATCATCCCAGAGATAATGTTAGGATTGTACTAGAATAGCTGAAGGCTTTTGACAGGTGTATGGGACCAAGTAGGGTGTTTGACAGTGGACTGAATGTTGGGATGCAAGTGTTTGAAGTGGCCAATTTCCCCATATAGACCAACTCTTGATAAGATGGTAGCAACAAGTGAAACAAAAAAATTACCTGCTTTAGATCACCAGATAGTCTCTGTAGTACTTGGAGATGAGAGGCCTTTCATTAGAGAGTAATTTTCATTGATGATCAAGTTCCCATGACTTTTCTCTGTTTTGTTTTTTGGGTGTGGGGTTTTTTGTTGTTGTTGTTTTATGTTTTTTTTTCTTTGTAGCTTTTTGCCTGGGGTCAGGTACACATCTTGGGTTTAAATTATTACTGTATAATATTTAAGAATTTGGAAATATTGGTAGACATAAGAATTCAGCACATCTGTGCTCTCAAAGATTACATCACTTTCTCACCACTGTTTCTACTAATACCAGTATTGATACACTACAGTGTTGGACTTTTCTCCTGAGGGAGCAAAAGGAGCAGGATTAATGCTAGTTTGTTCCTCACATTTCTGGAGTAATAGTTTCTCTTAATCTTTGTGTGAAGCAGTGGAGACAGCATGGAAGGAACTGTGGCAAATGAATAGAACTAAGAGAAAAGGCAAGCAGTAAGAATAATTGAATTTGAGGAAAGATTTTTGCAGAATAGTAATTTTGAAGAGTTTCTGGTAGCAACAGTAGTAGGAAAAGAGGCATATTTGGGTTTTGCTTTAACAGTTGAAAATACACAGGAGGCAAAAGGAGATAAAGAAATGATTAGTGGCTTTCCCCTCTTTTTGTAATCCAACTCTTAATTGCATTAGAAATTTAAAATATAGAATCATAGAATAGTGTGTGTTGGAAAGGACCTCAAAGATCATCTAGTTCAACCCCCCTGCCATAGGCAGGGACACCCTCCACTAGACCAGGTTGCCCAGAGCCCCATCCACAGTGGTGGTAAGTCACTGAAACAGTTCAACTGTTACATGGAACTTCATCCTGTTCTTTATGTCAGCACCTTTAGTGCTACTACTTTCACTCAGCATCTCTGATTCTCAGGTTGTCCTGCATTTGTTGTTTTGTATATTAATTTCTATTTACTATTTCTGTTTCCTGATGCATTAATTTAAAGAAAGTGATGTGACTAACTTTTGTCAACTGATCATGCTACTTCTTGCTCCAGTTTTTCTGTTTATATACACAATACAGTCATCCCTTTTTAATTCATTTATATTGTGAATGGTCTAAATTAAAAATATATGAATAGCCGTGGGGTGATTCAGACTCCTGCTTCTGTGTCTTTAATCCAAACTTACAATATGAAACACATATTTTGATAAAATTACCACACTAATGCAAAAGTAGATGAAATGGAAAGATTCCTGATACATAAAGCGTATGTTTTCTAGGGCTAAACTTCCATTGTCAGAGTATGCTAGCATAATGTTTTTGTATACTTATCAGTTGCAAAGATGCAGGGTGTCACATGCAGTTACCATAGCTCAGCTGATGCACAGTAGCCTGAAGAAGAACCCTAAGCCAGAATATCGACAATGTATGGATAGAGGAAATCTTGATGAGCACAGTTCTTGTACTGGACTAAACTAAAACTCATTCAGCAATTCTTCAGGGAAATAATAAAATCCATTCTTGAAATAAGCAGTTTTCAAAGGTGGTAAAAGAGTAGCTCATTACCTCGCCTGTGTGACTGCCTTCTAAACCAAAAATTGCAGTAACCTTTCAGTCTCAGGAAAGATGGGATAATTTGTGGGTAAAGAAGGTAAATACAGTTATGTTTACAAGCTTATGTAAATAGGATATACAAGTTTGTACCGTATGTATGACAATCAGCAAGTGTTCCGTGCTGTTCAAGGAGAATATTGTTCAAAACAGATTTCAGGGTGGAGAAAACAAAGGACTTGTGCTGAATCTAGTAAATGTACTTTGTATACACGAGACAGAGCAAAGTATTTGACTGTGTGAAAGGTAGAGGGAGCTGGCCTTACTGACAGTGTGGAGGAGGTGGAATAAAGAGTGATGTGAGACAAAGCGTGTAAGTGATATGTAACATCAAGTGGGAAAAACTGTGCAAAGTCTCGTAGCTGTTAACATTGTGGAGTTAGAGATGGAAGCTTGTTGAAGATACAAGACAAAAGCGTGAACTCAGAATGCCCTGAAGTTAGTTGTATTGATGAATTACACTGTGGGCCATAAATGCAAAATCAGACTGAAAGCAGAATGTAAGTGACATGATCAGTTTAAAAAAAAAAAAAAAGATGATGTTGACAGACTAGAGCGAGCGTGACAGAGGGCCACTGAGATCGTTAGGGGACTGGAACATGAAATGTAGAAGGAGAATCTAAGGTAGCTGGGTTTGCTTACCCTGGTGAAGAGAAAGCTAAAAGGGATTGAAATGCTGTCTTTAACTAGCTAATGAGCATTTATATAGAAGATGAGACAAGCTTCTCTGAGGCGCACAACAAAAGAAGCAACAGTGAATCTGCATCCTTGGAAGTATTCAGAACTTGACTGGGAAGTCCCTTGGTAGCCTGACATAACTTTGAAGTTGCTCCTACTTAGAGCAGAGGGTTAGATCAGAAGCCTAAATAGATCTATGATTTTGTGGTAACTTCTGTTTAGAACTATTAGCTATACTTGTAGCAACAGGAGTTACTGAGGGAAAGCATTGTTAAAATACTGGACCAGTTAAATCTTAGTTGGATGACGTATTCAATATAATCCAAACATGAATGTAAAGTTTCATTTAAGCACAATACTTGGAAATTATTCTCCTGTCTAAGATGAGTTATATGGTACCACTTACGGATTTGATGAAATTAAATATTTCAGTAGGATTAAGATGTTTATCTAAAAGGCAGCTTTTAAAATGTATTTTCAAATGTCTGTATCTAATTTACTGCATTTGCATATCAACTTTTTGAAATTCTATGTTTAAATTATGAAAGAAAGAGTGGGAATAGTTGTACTAAAGTATCTTGCGGAGAGGTATTTCCTACACTCACTTTTTTTCTTGAAGTCTGATTTTAATGTGATACTTAGGAGCTAAGTTGTTTTTCAGCTAACAGTTCAGTTTCTTCTTAATATTTTTATTCTTTGTCTCCTATTCCTATGGATGGACATTTTTTGTAGTTGGAGGCAGTTGTATACCTTTTACTCATTGTTTTTTCACAACAGTGATATTTAAAGAATATAATTTGATCTTTTCTAAAGGATATATTTTATTCTTTTAGCTACTGAAAAGTTATATGCTGGTACAGGATATCATTTTGTAGGTAAGTGCATGAAGGAACGCACTTTTTTGTAAACTAGTGTTAAACATTAAAATAATGTTAATAGTAAATACAAGTTCTGAAGATGGATCTACAAACTGTTTAAAATAGTGGATTTGTTACAAAGCCAGAAATAAAAAAGTTAATTATATCACTTGTGGATTTAAAGTTGCTAGCTATTGTCAGTGCAAGGAAGGACAGGAAAAATGAGATGACCTTGAGAGCTGCAGAAGTAATAGGAGAATGAAATTTAAGTGCAAAATGTTGATACATTTAGAGATTCATTCTAAAATTTCTACTATAAGCAGACAGCTTTTCAGCTGAGTATGACAGAGGAAGCATAAGATCTGTGTATTTTAATATTATTACAAAATATCTAGTCAGTCATCAATTAAAATGAGACTATTAAAAAGCATATGCAGTTTTTTGAATCTATCAGGAGAGGTATGTCTGTGTAGAGATATTAAAGTATCAGAGTTTAGTCATTGAGATTGCATTGGTGCATGGTTCCTTTGTGCTCATGAAAAAAAAAATCAGATGGTGTCAAATGTAGAGGTTAGTAAGAAGACTGGGAAAATTTATTTTATGTGAAAACTTACTTTATAAGAGGAGACTCTCAGCATAACTTACAGTGCAGCAGTCTGAACTAATTTGTTTACATGGCTTCTGGAGTACAGCTGGCTCATGTCCGACTAGCTCAGAGTGTTTACTGAGTGGTACTCTTAATATTTCACCTATTCATGCAACAATTCCCGAGCTTTTCTTCTCTCTTGTTCAATTTCTGGGTTGTAACCATGCTTTTTTGGAAAGCGATGTTCCTACTGTTACATTTGTAAAATCTGTAAACTGCTTGTGTTCTATAGCCCCATCTTTAGGGGGTTGCTGAGGGATGGTACAACTAAGCTCTCTAAATATTGAGGAAGGATGTACATCTGGAAAGGAGAGGAGGATCAGGCAAAGACTATGCAAGACAAAGAGAATATGACTCTGAATAATTCCAGTCTGGAAATTGATACAAAGCTCTAAAATGCAAAAGAATGAGATACTGGAATTACCTTCCAATAAGAATGATGAAGGCAAATGTTTAACTAGTTAAGGAAGAAAAGATGATGAAATTACTAAATGCTTGAAATGCACTATATGATATAAATGGTAACTGCCTGGACTTCAAGATCAGGGAAATCTTTATTTCTTAAGCAAGCAGTGTGATAAATTGTTTAATAATTTATCCTGTATTTAATGTGAAAATACAAAATCTCTAAATAACAGAAGTTAAAAGAACCTGAAAATTACATTACAGGACTACTACATTTAGCCGTGTTCAATGTCATGCGATTAGTGCTACACCTTCAGTTCCTGGTAGTTTTAGACTGTACTTCTCTTTGAAAAGGGTAGTTTGTTCAGATGGCTTTCCGAAGTGTATTCTGAACATAATATTTTTACATGATAGCTAAAATTTCTGTTTTCCCCGCCCCGCCCCTTTTTGGGAATGAAGAGTCATTGCTACTACTAGAAGGTGAGATGAATTTGTCCCCCTCACTTTGCTCAGCTGGAACTTACTATTAATTTGTAAATCAATTGGTGTTAATAGGATTAAGGTTTCTGGGTATCTTAAGGTGGAAATGAAAAAGTATTTGTAGTGGTGAACTGTTTTCATTGAAAGATTTGTGCAAGTATAATGCAGAATCTAAGGAAGTGCTGTGTTTGAACCTGATTTGATGCTGCGGTTGTAGGTGAACACTTGAAAAAACAAACCTACTTGCTTTGCATGTTGCTTTTTCTTTGAAATGACTACAATAAATGGTGGTGTTTTGTGGCAGTGGTGCTCTAAGAGCTATTTGATCAAGATATGAGAATGGCATTGTGCTATGTGATTCGCAAAACAGTAGTTAAGACCCTTTTTTGAAAGCTTACTTTCTAAATGCGTGTTTTACATTACTTATGCTGTTTACCAAAACTATTTCTGTTCCTAAGCTGCATTTCTTTGTTTGAAAGGAATAGGCTTGACTCTTTCACTTCTAGTCTAAAATAATTTTAGTCTGTCTTCATGACTTTTCAGAGGGGGCATTTGTTTGTGAATGCTTTCGTGAATTCCCATGTTTGATGGTGTCTCAGAAATGTGAAAGAGATGAGGGAGGCTGAGGAGTTTTGTGTTCTTTTCCCTGTATATCTTATGGCAGAAATGCCTAGAGCCTTGAGCAGGTGTACTATTCTGTTTCTGTTCAAATTTGAAAAAAAAACGAGGCACCAAGAAGTGAATTTGACTAGATCAAAATCATATAACAAATGAACTGATAGCCAAAGAAAGGAACTGTAGTCTTTCTAGCCCAATTTGGAGCCTCGTTCTTCTGCTGTGATTTCAGTCCAAATGCTGGGAGCTAAAGAACGGGTTAATTATGATAGAGAAGCCTAAGTTATATGCGAATCAGAGAACACAATAGTGTTATCACCACCTTGGACTCCAGCCCTATAACAAAGGCAAAGATCTTGGGGATGAATCTTCCCTCCTTTCTCCAGCAAGATCAGATCCTCAGCTGAGGAGCAGAAGGCCAGTTCCCCTATCCCAAGAACTTAGTAGATAGGTGAACGGCATCATGATACTTGGCTGTATCATTTTTCTGTGTTAATATAATGAAAGATTCAGATAGTACTACTCATTTTGTCGGAATCACTTGTAGTCAGCAGTACATACTTTCTGTCTATGGCAGTAGAAAAAGCAGGTAAACTTGCAGAGTACTAACTGATTCTGTTGTACTTTTTTACCTTTAAGTTTTTTGATTAGTTGCAAATTATTTGAAACTGCTTTGGAAGAAAAACTTTTAACTTTGGCAGTTACAGAATGAGATCAGTGCCAGTATCAGCTGTATCTGGAAGAGGAGTGATAGTCTTAAGTTTTAACACAATTTTTTATTGCAGGCTTCATGAAAACTGTGTTGGCTGAATGTGGTATAAGCTCTAATTAATCCATCCCTGCCACGTTATCTCAGAATAAGATCAATCATAACTTCAATTTCTAGCAGTGACCAGCATCCACATAACACTGAATTAGGAGTAGGATGCTGTGTATCAGTATATATCTAACAATAAACATTAAAGGGTGGAGGTTCAAGTTAGTATGAGCATAGGGTACAATGCTACATGAAACGAGTTCTCCTTAGTTGTGCTGCATGTGGAACAGCTTGTTTTGCTCTTTCTATCTCACTTTATGGAGATAGGGAGAGAAACAGAAACGGTTTATGGGTCATATCTAGAGCTTCTGATGATAATGCCTTATTTCTTTCCATCCCTTGCAAAATATTTGGACTCTAGGAAGTGTGCCAGAATTCTCAGATTATGGGTTTAAACATTAGTTGTTTTAAACTGCTCTGGTAATACTGAGACACTAGTTTGATAGGGCAAACCCTGCAATTTTAGGCTACTTTGTTAGCAGGAGGTACACTTAAAAACCGAAAGAATTAAAGAGTTCTCCACCCCCCTAACCTGAAAGCAGTTTTGCAGAGCTGAAATACAATTTTTAAGTTTTCACATGCTTTCTTTCTAAAACCTAAAAAATGCTTTCTAGTCTGTGATAAAGTTGAGTTTGTAATATAGAAACATTTCTGACTGAAATTATGAAGATACTGATTTCCATTATTCTGGTTACCTTTTTTTTACATACAAAGTTCTGCTCAACTTGATAAGTTTTTGTTTGTTTAGTTAGTTGGAGGGTTTTTTTGCATTAAATTCTTCAGTGGGTGTTAGAATGATAGAAATTCTCCTTTGCAACTGTAGAAGTGATTACTATCAGTTTTCATTGATAGTAATGGGCAGTTTGAAAGGTAAACTGCCTTGACTTGCCTGTCTTTCTCTCCTACTCTGTGTGTAGTGTTGCAAAAATCAAGTGTTTCAGGTTCTCATGGTGAAAATACTTTCCAGCATGCAACTTGAGCAAGAACGAATTTTGGGGCATTTGTAAGGTGAAGACTGAGATGTGTTGAGTGTGCAATGGAGAAGTACAATAGTTGACTCTGAGGAGGAGCAGGTGACTTAAAAAACTATGGATTCTCCAGCAGTGACTCTCCTTCCATCCAAAATCTTCAAGAATCATTGGTAGATACTCATCACTGTCATTATCATCTGTGCCATCTGTGGCTTAAATGTGATTTAGCTGTCATGTGAGGTAGAATTGGAAATGCAGCACTGTGCTTCCATTCCAGCATGATAATGCTGCACTATATTCTTGAAATCTTCCTTTAGTTATCTTAGAATATTGAAATTGCAACAATATTACCATTTCATTTATTTAAAAAAAAAAATCTGGATCACATTAATTTGTGTAGGTTGTATGTGATACTCACCAAGGATTTTTGTTGCCAATGACTTTCAATTTTATGGTCAAAGTATGCAAGTTTAGTCTTGTCTTCCCCACCTGCCCCCCCTTAAATTCCTCCCAGCTTCTAAAATCTTGAGCTCCATTAGTTTCCTTGGTTTTGACTTGTGATTGGGCAGCTAGAACTGTGTGAGTTAGCATTAGTGTAAATTTCGTGATGTGTAAAATATGTAGCCTATGCATTCTGGTCTAAAAAAAATAAGCAAGCAAACTGAAAGTTTTATTTTTAAAAATTGTCAAAATAAAAAACACAGACTCTCATCATCCATGATGGTATCCCTTTTACAAGTAGTATGTATAAGTTTAGATGGTGAGAAGATAACATCTAGTTTACTGTAATTATTATTTTTAAATGTTATATTAGTTTCTGTTTTTAAATGTCATGTTACTGGTTTACTTAAAGTTCATATGAAATTATTTTAATGTTTTAAAAGAAAGAAGTGTGTGCAAACTAAACTGAACATTCTCAAGGTAATGATCGACTGAGTCATTTCTTGAGGGAGATTCTACACGGAAAGAAAAGTCAGTCCACACAGATTGAGATGAAGGACAAACCTTTAGAAGTTGCTGCAACAACTACAGGAACTAAGAGACAAATGAGAAAACCAGTATTACAGGGTCTAAATGTTTGACTGGTTCTTTGTTTAGTCCTCAGTAATATGATAAAGAGGAAAAACATAAAATTATCAGTCTGTGCTTGTTACTGGTCAGTTCTGTAGTTTCTTATAAATTGTGCAGACTATTACTGAACAATGTCAAAACCACAGAATAATTTGTAAAATATTCAGTTGTGTCTACAACTAAAAGAAAATGGTAATGTATCTCAGTATCTGTACTGGTAGTACAAATCAGCAGTCCAGTAGATGCATCTTTGCATCCAGAAACTCTGTAGCTAACATCTAGAACTGAATCTTGGATCACTAAGTAGATAGATAAAATGAACAAACAAAAAAACCCCAAACAAACTGACAAAAAAAAACCCCAAACAAAGCCAAAACAAAACTATACAACCACAGAACTATCATATACTTTGGTTTTGCAAGGGCTAGTACTTGCTTAGCTTTCTGAGATAAAACTCCAGTTGAAACCATCAGCAACTGTGTAAAATAAGTGTCAGAGGATCATGCATAGTTTTTATCTTGTCTACTTAATACATACAGACTTTTTATTTTTAATGCTGTCATAAGTGGTTATCTGAATTTACCCATATAAACTATATCTGATGGCTTTACTATACCCAGAGAAGGAGCCAGTGCTGTGATTTTTAGGATAGGCATTTATTAAAACAAGGTTCCTGGGGATAATCTCTTCAGAAGGTGGAAGAATTTTAGAGTTTTGTTAATCTGTACATAATTGTTATCCGAAAGATGTAGAATGAAGCTTACTGTAAGTCAATCAGTGTCAAACCTGAGGAGACACTTGATTTCCCTCTTATAAGAGATTCTTTATCAGGTGAGATACTGAATCGATTGGTGCTTTGGTGGGAAATTGAGCTCAAGTAGATAATAAAAAATTAAAGAATCTATCATCCATTTCATAGAGTTTTTCAAAGACAAGATTTTAGTTACACAGAAAAGCTATGATAAAAGGTTCAGCATCTCAGAAGAAATCTTACATTGAGATCCCAGCTGTTCATGTTTGTTACTAATTCTGTTTCAGTGTTGAGAAGGACATTATTACCCTGAAACTTTTTAATGCCTTATATGTCCAACCAGAATTACTGGAGAAGTTGCACTTATCTGCAATAAGAAATTGTATGTATCTTACATAACAGCTGACATGAAGCATGGGGCAAAATAATTTTGTATTGTAATTTGTAAAATTAAGTTTTGAGAGATCTTTCTTTTTGCAAGGCACATTATTATAACTGAGCCAATATCATTAGTCAACCACTTCAATGAGATTCTTTATCTTTACCAATGTTTCTGGTATTAGAATTTTGCATTTGTTTCACAATGTTTTCTGATTTTGTTTGATCTTTGGTGTATTAAAGCCTGAGATCTCATGCATGTTGCAGAGGTCTTTGCCTTTTTCTGGTGTCTTTGATCTTTGATTTTGTTATTTGCCAATATAGCTAATGGTCTGTCAAAGTGAGCAATTTTATTTTCTAAACTATTGGTGATCAGTTTTTTCATCAAATCACAGCTTCTTGTGGGAAAAGATACTAGTGGATTTCTGAGTTTGTTTTTTTAAAAAATGATCTTTAAAAAGTTAGTGAACCCTTTCCTTTTGAATTACTGATTAGATTTTGTTAAACAATTAAGAAACTGAAGTAGTTCACCAGCCAAGCCTATCTGTTTAAGCCAAAGCCCCTGTTTTAGATGGAGGGATGTTAAAATTGAAAAGAGTGGATTTGATTTCTTTTCTGCTTTACACACTCCACCCCCTCTCCTCTGTATGGTAAGCCTTTGTAGGGAGTTTTTCTGCTTGCTGTATGTTATTTCTATGTGTGGCTAGACTGTCCTGATGAAGTTTGCATTGCTGCTTGCCTGTGTAGAGTGAAGGAAGCATACTGAGCCTGGGTGCCTCTGGATTATGGCCAGTAATTGTGATGTTGTTCTTTAACAAAAAAAGGAAATTGTATGAACTTGCCATGTGCATTTGAAGACACCTTAGACTCCAGGAGACCAATTTCTTTCCTGCATAATACATACTGCAAATTTTTTTACTTGTCTCTCTGCATAAAATCTTACTTTAAAAAAATCATTTGTAGTCTGCAAGCTTTCTGAATCAGCACTGTAGAATATTTTCACTCAGTCTCATGCTAATGTTTTGAAGGGCTGTGATACGCAGTACAGGCACAAGGAGGGAAAGATAGCTGCTGGAGGGTGTTATATTGTACATGTATAGAGACATTTTTAATAGCCTTACATGGACCTATGGAAGTGTGTTTGTGGTAACATGGTAGAGGCTTCAGGAAAGGAGCTCCTTGTTTTTCCTCTGTAATTGTTGACCAGAAAAAACTTCAGTTTAATACATAATTTAGGTTATGCATATTTTGTTTTGGCCTACACTTAGAGTTTATTCTCACGCAGTTTTATCTTAAGGGTTTCAACAGAAGAGAGAAGAACATTGAAATCTTGCTACTTCCTTCCTATTAACTTCTGAAGCTAAATAAAAAAATTTAAAATGAGAATTTGCATCCATAGTGGATACATGTCTTCCATCACTATCTCCTTACACTCTTTTCCATTTCTGAAGTCAATACTGGAAGCCCCCAAACCCATCTTCAGCAGTGAAGATGAGGCAGTTAGAGGCTCTTCATTAAATGCTGGTTTATAAGGCGCGAGCTCATGTCATAACAGTATTTGAAACTGTGTCTTTTGAGCATTTCTTAAGAAACAGTCATTAAGTTACAGAGAGGTTCTTCATTCCAGATCATGTTCACGCTTTTAATGCTATGGATTTGTTTTGGCTGTTTAAAATATTACCCATTCTAGCAGTTTCAATTTTTAATTTTCATTTAGATTTTTTTTTTCTTAAATCCATGGAAGAAACAAAACTAATTTTGCAATTTAAATGAGATTCCTAACCTTTTGGTTGCAGGTTAGGCATGCAAACCTATATTCAGGTGATACTGTGTGAATTGCTTTGTGTGAAGACTCACAGCACGTTCAGGTCACTAGGAAGGAACTGACTCGTCTTTGATTTTAATTTCTCTTTCTGCATGGTTAAACCCTTTCAGTTGTCGAAAATATGTGTAAATAAAATCTCAGGGTGGTGATATAAGTTAGTGTTCTCCAGTAGTCAGTACACAGGTACAATGGGCCGTGTATTCCAGTTTAAATGCTGCTCTAGGGTGTTTCTGTATGGATAAAGCCTCTCACGTCTCCATCAAAAATAATCCTGTGCTGGAGGGGAGAGAATGTCTGAAACTTTCAACATCTACATCTGCAAATACATGTTAGTGATTTAATTTATTCCAGCTATATTTGTTTATTTTTGTAATTCAGTACATTTCAATGCAAGGATGAAAACCTTTAATTTTTTGGGGTGGAAGCATGAATATGATTTTCATGCATCTTTAGCATGCAACATAGAAATGCTAAATTTATTACTGCTGTCCTGTAGAGTGCACCACAGCTCCCCAGCATCCTGTACTTTTCTGAACATACCCTAATCCCTGGTAAAGCAGTGTTCCCCATAGCCATTTGCATTACATAGTCCTGCCAGACTGCTGTCATCATTCACAATCCTTTTCCTATTCCTCAACAGATGTTTCCAAAATACTTATTATACAATACACAAGTAAATGTCATGCTCAAAGTATATGGTGCCTCAGCAGAGGTGGAGGACGGAGAGACATTGTTGAAGTTATCTTTAAAATGCTGAGTTGTATAATGACAGTGTATTTTGGTTTGATAGTCATGGGAAAATATCTTTCACTGCCTGTAATTTGTCCAAGAAATTAGGGTGACATGGGATTGGTGGTGGCCACTCAGGTCATCAAGTTTAGCTCCTCCAATAGCTATAACGGTACAATGGATGTCTACCTCAGAAGCCACATAAAACTCACTCCATGTACCATTTAAATTGGTCTCGTAGTTTAATTCTGACAGAATTACCATACAGACAGTATTATCTTTTTTTTTCTTTTTTTCTTTTTTCCTTCTCTCCAGGGTTGAGGGGGTATTGATAGTAGAAATTCATCAGGAAGAAGTCTGACACTGGTAAGAGAAGAGTAGATGAGAGAACAGAGAATAGTAGTTTCTGTTATTTAAGAAGCCTGAGACTTGTAGACTTTGATGCCACCTTCTAGTCAGTCTGTCCTTCTTGTCCTTTCTTCCTTCTTCTTGCCTGTCCTGTGTGAAATAACACCTTGTGCAATACATGTACCATATGATAATTTCAGTGAGACTGGGTACACAGAATTTCTGGTTGCAGAAAGTGATGATGACGTTTTTCTTGCAAAGTGAATAGTAAATTTCTCAAACAAGTGATACTTCAGTGCAAAGTTTTAAATGAAATAATCTTAGCACAGCATATGAATCACTGACTTGGGAGGAAGACAACAGAGAGAGCTTATTTAAAAAAATAAACCAAACAACAACAAAAAACCCCACACCCCAAACCCTGACAAAAACCTACCTTATTTTGGTAGGGAAGGGAAAGTCTTTTATTAATACTTTTAAAGCAAGGTGCTTTGAAACATGAAGGAATTGTTTTAATTGCTTGGAGGTATGCAGTGAATGTTCATGCTTTTATGCCTCTTGGAGACAACTTGTAAAACATGGGTGGTGAATTAGCAAGAACTGCTTCTTTTAAAACACAATTTTAAAGTACCTTAATGCTTTCTAGAAAGCACAAGCATACAAAGTTTGCATCTTAAAAATATTGTGTACTTTCAAGATAGGATTGTTTGTATGCTGTAATATTAAGCAGGAGTCATCTTAATGCCTTTCTGTCATTTCAACAAAAATTTAAGAGGAAACAAATTGACCACCTTGTGTCCTTTTTCTTGCTAAGCTCTTGACTGTATGTAATATGCATTATTAATTGAACTAAGGACTGGTTTTTATGTGGTGGCTATGCTGTATTTTCTCCACTGCAGACATATTCTGCTATCTATTGAGGATGTTTTGGGAAAGTGGAAAAATTAGTCATATAACAGAGTGTGAAATATTTTATCCGGTAAGAATTAGCGTAAGAGAGATGTAGACTTGTGAATTACAGAATGACTATTACTCATTTCTTCAGTCTTTACCTCTTACTGATGTGATTTATCTTCTTTATCTATCAGATCATGTCATATGTATCATGCCGTTGATGATGGCAGTGTTAACATACCTGTTCAGAAAGAGGCAACAACAAGGAGGCTAAGGGTAAAGATACATACCAAGTGTTCAGTTTCAAAGATGAAGCAGTTAATATCTGGAACAATGGTACATTCTCAAAAGCAAACATCTCTGAGAAATCGGATGGTCCTGCTGATCCTGCTCCTGCATTTCCATGTCGTACATATCTCCCCCTCTATTTAAACTGTATTTGTTTCTGAAGTTCCTGCACATTTCTCCCCACCGCTTTCTCCTCCTGTTATATGAACTTTTAGAGGAAAAATTCCTCACTATCTATCAAATGTAGCCATTTCAGTTGCAAAACAGAGAGTTATTAGTAGAGCAAGAAATTAAACAATTGGGTATGCAAATACAAAGCAGTGGATTGAGAGGTGATGGATGGCAGGGTATTCTTGACGGTTTGTTTTGGTTTTTTGGGTTGGTTTTTTTTTGTTTGTTTCTTCAGTATTTTAACTTACTTTCCAGCTCTTCTCTATAAGAGGACTGGCCTTGCTACTTCTTTGCTGCTGAATCATTAGACAGCTATGAAAGGTCCTGTGTTTAGTGGTTCCAGTAGCTGTATCAAAACTGTTCTGTGGACCAGTAAGTCCGTATAAGCATTTGTAATTCATGTATGTGCCATTGGTCAGCTGAAAGTCAAAACTGTTGCTGTTGCAGCTGATCCTTTGAGAGACTTTCATTATTAATTTTCAAGGTTTGTGTGGAAGTTTCTATTTTGGGGGTGGAATATATCAGCATGTACTTATCCTTTGAATTTTAAAAATCTGTTATAGTACATTGCTGTACCCTAACAGTCATTCAATCATGCATTTATGATCTGATAATTATTAAAATTAAAGTGAAAGAACACTAAAAAATTGCAGATTTAAATGTAACTGTATGACCTTATCATTTTTAGGTCCTTTACTTTGGTATTGGTTAACATTTGCTTTTCTTACTTAATAATGAATTAAACCAGCACTACTAGCTTTTAACCCTTTTAATTGATCATCTTACTTGTTATGGAATAGGCATATTGCAATTCTAAGCTGCATTTCACTTTTTACTTGAGTGGTTACTTCTGCAAAGGCTTATCTACAGACACCCTCTCTGTATATACCGAATTTCTCCTCATGGTTATAGCTTTGTTTATTTTGGCCTTTTTCTTTCTTTACTCTGTAAAATTAGATTTTGTAATGGAAAACAGTATTTCAGATAAGGAGACAATGTGTCATATAGTTTACTATGATGAACTATGCACTAGAAACTTTTGTGGACACATTTATTATGAGTTTATATGTTTGGTGATGTTTTCTTGGTGGTCCTAGTAAAGGTGCAGCTTTTGCTGATGGGTAGTTTTTGTCAGTGAATTGATACAGAATATGTAAAAAATGTGCTCTTAACAGAAGATGTTGAACTAGAGAATTGTGCTTTTTTATAGCTAAAAGCTTAAATGAAGACTGAAGCAGTAATCAGAGGAAAACTGATTAATTTCTGACTGCCTGCTCTTTTTCTTTTTTGGAATACTTTGTAATGTTGTATCTCTTCCATAGTTTGCATTTATTTGTACCAGTTAAAGACAGACTGTGAAGTTCTGCACTCTTCAGCAGTGGACTGTGAAAGAGGGAGACTTTGTCAGATTTTAGCAATGAAGGATAGGCCATTTCTCCTTCACTTTAACCCCCAAATCATTAGTATAGAAATAACCTAAAGTCCTTCTGATTTTTATTTTTATTATTCTTTTGTATTGATCTCCAGCACTCATTCTGCTAGTTCTAGTCTGGAAAGACAAGTAATATTGAATGATGTGGTTAAAGCAAGATGAGGAAACAATGTATGGCAGATTTCGATAATGCCTTTGAAACCATTACTGAGTTCCTGATAAGTGTCTATGCTAAGATCATTTACTCCTCTTTCTTCAGGTTTTTGTGTGTGTGTGCATGCGTGCCTTAATCAGCTTTTAATTTATTTGCCTCTCTGCTTGGTCACCAGTTTCTGTTATAAGGTATCTTACAAGTTGTTCTAGAAACCATTTGAAATCAGTTGAATGTAATTTGTATATTCACAAAAACCATCTGTAGCCATACTTTTCATGCTTACCTAATTCTTGCAGTTAAAATGCCATACCTTGGACTCTTCCTGAGTTGTTGTAGAGTTCAGTTTCCGAGTATCATAGTTGCACGTTTATTAGTTTTATGTTTTAATGGGCATTTAAACCACTTTTTCAGATACTGAAAGTAGGACTTGGTAGTATAAAAATCAGAAGGTCATTTAGTGCCTTTTTGAAAGAGCTATGCAGTTTTGACCACTATGCATCCCTTAAGAGACTGTTCCTGATCATTTGCATTTTTCAGTTTGTTCTTTGATCTTCAGTCCTCTCAAAACAGTCAGATGGATGCCACCAAATCCTTGTCATTAATCACACTGCTTGAAACAGGTCCTGTATTTTGGATAGACTCCTGTATTTGACCATAAAATGCGCTAAGAAGTGGGAAACTGTCTTTACAGTTCTTGTCAAGACTATAATGATGCTGTGAAATTCAGGTAGTTATCTGTCATCTGATAGTCAGTTCTTATGTACCTGGAGATGTTTTTGGTTTCTTGCTATTTCTGTACAGGACTTAGTAGCGCTGCTGTTATTTAAAGGCTAAGTGTATTTAGATGTTATATATTACTCATAGAATTGAGGATTTAATTTAACTGGCTACCTCTCCTTCATCACCAATTTATATTACAAAGTCTCTTGCAGGTCATTCTAGATATAAGTTGAAATCTGTAGTAAGTGATACACTGAAAAGCACCACCCATGGTAGTGTTCATGTTTACAAAATTCTTGGATTTAAAAAGTCGAGAAGAAGTAGCAGCTGAAACCTTCTTTAGATAACTGTAAGAATCCTCACGTTTGCATGCTCTGGTCTTTGCAGGCCCTGGTCCTTGTAGAGGACTTTAGCCACCACAATATCTGCTGGAGGGACACCATCATTGGGCATAAGTAATTCAGGAGGTTTCTGGAGTTTATTAACAAAAACTTCCTGACACTGGTGACTTACTGGCTGACAAGGGAGATGCTATGCTGGACCTCATCCTTTCAAACAAAGGAGAACTGATTGGGGATACAGGCTAGGGCAACCTTCACTGCAGCAATATGAGATGGTGGAGTATGGGATCCTGAGAGGAGGAGGGGGCAAGGTAAATAGCAGGATCATAACCATGGACATAAGAAGAGCAGGCTTTGCCTGTTTAGGGATCTGCTTGGAAGAATGTCTTGGGATACGGCTCTTCAGAGAAGAGGGATCCTGGAAAGCTAGCTAATTTTTCAAGGAACACCTTCTCACAGCTCAAGAATGGTCCATCCTGACACACAGAAAGACAAGCAAAGGTAGCAGGAGGTCTGCTCAAAAAACAGGCCCTCCTGACAAATCTCAAATATAAGGAGGCAATGTAGATGTGTAAGCAGGATCACGTGACTCAGGAGCACACAAGGCTTCTGAGAATGCAGGGATGGAGTTAGAGAAGCCACACCCCATCTGGAGCTGTGTACTGTCAAAATGTGACAGGTGACAACATGGATTTCTATGGGTACAGCAGCAGCAAAAGGGAAGACTAGGGAAAATGAGGAACCACTGCTGAATGGGAATAGGGACCTGGTGACAAAGGACTTGAAAAATGGTGAAGTACTCAATGTTTTCTTCACCTTGGTCTGAACTGGTAAGACTGGCCTGCAGGAATCCTAGGCACTGAGGCCAGTCTGAAGCAATGGAGACTTACCCGTGATAGAGGAAGAGCATGATAGGGAACATTTAAACCAACTGGATATGCACAAGTCCATGGGAGCTGGTGAGATGCATCCGTGAGTGCTGAGGGAGTTGACCGATGTCATTGTGAGACCACTCTCAATAATGTTTGAAAGGTCATGGTGATTGGAGAAGGCACCAGAGGACTGAAAGAAGGATGATGTCCACCCATATCTTCAAGCAGGGCAAGAGGGAGTAATCTGGAAAATTAAAGGCCAGTCAACCTTACCTTGATCTCTGGGAAGGTGATGCAGCAACTAGGCCTGCAGACTACTTCCAAACATATGAAGGACAGGAAGGTGATCAGGAGTAGTCAGTCTAGATTTAGGGAGAGGAGATCATGCTTAATAGCCCCAATTACCTTCTATGATAACAAGACTAGCAGTGTGGATGAGGGCATGTTTATTTTTTACTTTAGTAAGGGTTTCAGCACTGTGTCCAATAACATCCTTTGTGGACAAATCAATGAAGTACAGACTAGATCAGTGGACAGTGAGGTCCATCAAAAACTGGCTGAACTGCTGGGCTCGAACCATTGTGAACAGTGGCATAAAGTCCAGCTGGCATCCAGTCACGAATGGTGTACTCCAGGGGTTGACACTGGGGCTAGTACTATTTAGCGTCTTTATTAATGACCTGAATGGTGAGATACAGTGCACTCAGCCAGTGTGCAGACAGAATGAGGAGGAGTGGTTGGTTGATACACCAGATCAGTCTGCTGCTGTTCAGAGGGACCTCAACATGCTGGAGAACTGGACAGACAAAAACATAGAATCATAGAATCATAGAATCATCTCGGTTGGAAAAGACCTTTAAGATCATCAAGTCCAACCACTAACCTAACCTTGCCATCCCATAACCACTAAACCATGTCCTCAAGTACCTTATCTATCCTTCTTTTAAATACGTCCAGGGACGGGGACTCAACCACCTCCCTGGGCAGCCCATTCCAGAGCCTGACAACCCTTTCTGTGAAGAAATTTTTCCTAATGTCTAACCTAAACCTGCCCTGGCGCAACTTTAGACCATTCCCCCTAGTCCTATCGCTTGTTACCAGGGAGAAGAGGCCGACCCCCACCTCACTACAACCTCCTTTCAGGTAGTTGTAGAGGGCGATAAGGTCTCCCCTCAGCCTCCTCTTCTCCAGGCTAAACAACCCCAGTTCCCTCAGACGCTCCTCGTAAGACTTGTGCTCCAGACCCCTCACCAGCTTTGTTGCTCTCCTCTGGACATGTTCCAGCAGCGCAACATCCTTCCTGTAGTGAGGGGCCCAAAACTGAACACAGTATTCGAGGTGCGGCCTCACCAGCGCCGAGTACAGGGGCACAATCACTTCCCTACTCCTGCTGGCCACACTATTCCTGATACAAGCCAGGATGCCATTGGCCTTCTTGGCCACCTGGGCACACTGCTGGCTCATATTCAGCCGGCTGTCAACCAGTACCCCCAGGTCTTTCTCTGCCATGGAGCTTTCCAGCCACTCTTCCCCAAGCCTGTACCGTTGCATGGGGTTGTTGTGACCAAAGTGCAGGACCCGGCACTTGGCCTTGTTGAACCTCATACAGTTGGCCTCGGCCCATCGATCCAGCCTGTCTAGGTCCCTCTGCAGAGCCCTCCTCCCCTCGAGCAGATCAACACTCCCACCCAGTTTGGTGTCGTCTGCAAATTTACTGAGGGCACACTCGAGCCCCTCGTCCAGGTCATTGATAAAGATATTAAACAAGACCGGCCCTAGCACTGAGCCCTGGGGGACACCGCTTGTGACTGGCCGCCAACTGGATTTAGCTCCATTCACCACCACTCTCTGGGCTCGGCTATCCAGCCAGTTTTTAACCCAGCGAAGAGTACACCCATCAAGGCCATGAACCGCCAGCTTCTCTAGGAGAATGCTGTGGGAGACTGTATCGAAGGCTTTGCTGAAGTCCAGGTAGACAACATCCACAGCCTTTCCCTCGTCTACCAGGCGGGTCACCTGGTCATAGAAGGAAATCAGGTTGGTTAGGCAAGACCTGCCTTTCATGAACCCATGCTGGCTGGGCCTAATCCCCTGATTGTCCTCCATATGCCTGGTGAGCACACTCAAGATGAACCGCTCCATAATCTTCCCTGGTACTGAGGTCAGGCTGACAGGTCTGTAGACAGGCTGACAGGTCTGTAGTCAGGCTGACAGGTCTGTAGGACATCAATCAGTTCAACAAAAGGAGGTGCCAAGTTCTGCACCTGGGAATGAATAACCACATGCAACAGTACAGGCTGAGGGCCAACTAGCTGAGAAGCAGACTCTTCTCAGTGGCATCCAGTGGCAAGACAAGAAACAATGGACACAAACTGAAATACAAGAAAATCCATTTAGAAGAGAATCTGTTTGACTTCAGGGTGATCAAACATTGGAATATGGGGAGGTTGTGGAGTGTCTATCCTTGGAGTTACTCAAAACCTGGCGGGATACAGCCCTGAACAACCTGCTGTAGCTGACTGTGCTCCAAGCAGGGGCATTGGACTAGATGGCCCTCAGAGGTCCGTTCCAACCTTAAACATTATAGGATTCTATGATTTTCTTTTTTTTTTATACATAATTCCCTTAAGACAGAAAAATGTACTTGTGTTATTCAAATCATCACAACTGATAAGTGCCAGCTATCTATTACAAAATTCATCTATAGCATTACTTCCTGAGTTCAGTAACTTATCTTTCACATATATTTTACTGCCAGGAAATGCAAAATCTGCTTCTTGTCTCACATATATTTCAGAAGTGGTGATTTATTGCCTAGATATTTTATCACCTTTTTACTTTTAAGTCTCTTGCATTAGCATATATGGGAAGCTTTATGGGATGTGGTGATTTTAAAAAAATATGTCCTTTCACATGTGCTAATTTTGCTAATTAAAAATACCTTTTTAGTCCTCTTATTTTGTCATGGAAAGCCATTAAGTAGTCAGTAACTTACTGGGGGCAGCTTTAAAGTTCGTAGGTATGTTAGTCAAAATTGTCATGACAGCTTTCTGCCACAGAAGGAACACAGTGCTTTGAGCTTAAAGGCCACATCCTATAGTCCTTATGTATGCAGTCTGCATTGACACTTCATTCTAAGGAATAAACATGATAACAAGAAGCTGGATTTAGATTTATGCCGATTTCACAGTACCAGAAGATACATTAGTTCTAAAAAGAAAACACATAGTTGTAAAAGATAGTACTGATAACTCATGAAAGCTGAGGAAAGTTGCTAAGTGTTTCTCATGAACAATGATGAAAAAAACACATTGCTATTGAACTGTTGAAACTTACCTTGGGTTTCATTATATTTCATTGGAGCTTAACATTTGATTAAAAAATCTGCTTTATAGGTGGCTATAGACTCTAATTTTTGTACTGATATAGTAACCATAATCATTCTTCATTTGGGAAAAAAAGATAAGCTAGGTCTCCTAAATGCTTTTCAAAGTAGAACTATGCCCTAAATGACTAGAGAGGGAATTGTCACTTTAGAGACTGGTAGTGTGAACCTTTCCAGTTATTATCTCTAATTTATTTCCAGCTGGAATTTATTCTTGTATGATATGCAGTGGAATTCAACTTTTCTTTAATATTACAAACCCATTTGTCCATTATGTATTAATAAGCAGTGAGGTATTTCTTACTAAATTTCCTTCAAAAGGGGTAGACAAACATAATGGAAATTTTATGGGAGTGATTGAGTACTTACAGCTTTCCAAGACTGCCTGTCTCACATAATATCCTGGACATTGAAATAGCACTTGTATTAGAGGTTTTGCGTGCTTTGTGAAAGCTACATACCAAAATTGCCTTCTGAACTGAGAACTTGGAAACAACTCAAGACTATGGCAATTCCAGTCCTTTTCCCATCTAGTTTTAAGATTTATGGTGAGGAGTGATTCTGAAGGACTTTCTTTTTTCCAAGAGGAGTAGAGGTCTAGTAAAGGCATTTCTAAGAACTGATATCTTAAGATGGTTTTTTTTATGGGGTTTTTGTGGGGGTGTGCATGAGTTTTGCTGCATGTGTGGGTTTTTTGTTTGTTCGTTATTTGGGGTTTTTTTAACCTAAAATACAATTTCCAGCATCATTCAAGCTTTGGATGATGTACTGTAAAGTTTTGTGTGACAGATAACAATAATTTCCCTTGGGGCAAGATACTCACTTGCAAAGTCCTACGGGAAGACTGAACTGAATTGAGGGAAGTCAGTAAAGGGAAGTCAGATGATCATTACAAGCAGCCGTAGGCATTTCTACAACAGTTGCAAAGGCTTTGCCCATTGGTTTGAAACCAGCAAAAAAGTTTCAGGTGAATCACAAGTAGTTACTTTGGAAGAATTGAGCAATTGGCCAAAATGTTTTGTTCCTTCAAAGCTTGGGAAGCAAACCTTTTGCTTGGGAATCTGTATGCTGAGTGTTAATAATTGTTACATCAGCAGATCAAAGCACATTATATTTAGTGATCTAAGGGAAGGGTTACTGGAAAAGGAGAAATCTTAGGAACAGGGAGATTTTAATCTCTATCCAATGCTACACTTTACTGGAAATGGTTCGGTCCTATTGGAGTTCTTAATTTCTCTTACCGATCGTAGTAAAGTTGTGGGCGTTGTAGTTAAGATTTTACCTTTTTTATTATAATTTCATATTTGCAAACTGTATTGCATAGTCTCCAAAAGAAGAGAAAAGGGACACAAGTACAGTGGAAGCAGCAGATGAGGTAGTTAGCTTTCATTAGATAGTGATTGATAACATCTTGTAATGGTAATGTCATGTTATGTTTAAGCTTAAGGCTCAGCTTTGTAGTGCATCATCTACTATTCAGGGTAGTTTATCATCAGTAAAACTCTGCAGATATATTAAATGAAAGTTGAACAAAATAGAATAAAAGATTTTATTGTAAGGCAGACTGGCAATTTAGCATGGTACACAACTACTTTACTACTTTCACCCCCACGCCTCCCTCCAATTAGAAAGGGCATGGCTTTGCGTGCTGGAGATGTATTCTTCAGGGATGAACATACCTATTTTTCATCCTGGTTGAATAACTGTAGTGGTCATACTAAACTGTAGCTACAGTCTAATTGGGAAAGTAGAAAAGTTAGGTTAAGTCCTTGGATCCAGTGTTTCCAGTTCATCCACTTCATCTGGTTGCAGAAAGCTTATTTAACCAAGGTCTTCATATTTGTCAAAGCAAGAATAGGAAGCCTGTGGCTCATGGTGAGTACTGGCACTTAAAGCTGGAAGACAAATCTTTTCCAGTTCCATAGATCTGTGAATAGAATAGTGAAGACTTTGTTGCATCCACTAATCACATAGTGGACTGCTTTTGCTGCACTAGAGTTAATTTTCTTCATAGTAGCTAGTACAGGGCTATGTTTTGGATTTGTGCTGGAAACAGTGTTGATAACACAGGGCTGTTTTTGTTACTGCTGAGCAGTGCTTACACAGAGCCAAGGCCTTTTCTGCTCCTCACACCACCCCACCAGCGAGTGGGCTGGGGGTGCACAAATTGTTGGGAGGGGACGCAGGCGGGACAGCTGACCCCAGCTGAACAAAGGAATATTCCATACCATATGGTGTCATACTCAGCATATAAAGGGCTTGGGGAAGAGGATGGATGGGGCGGGGCAGCAGCCTTTGGAGTGATGGGGTTTGTCTTCCCAAGTCACCTTTAGGCGTGCTGGAGCCCTGCTTTCCTGGAGATGGCTGAAGTGAGTGATGTGGGGAAGTGAGCAAGCGGCTGCATGGTGCTCAGTAAAATCATGACACTTAGGAAAAAATACCTCTGTCATTATGGATATTTCTGATTTTGTTTAAAAAAGACCATTTCAGTTGGAGATTCTGAGATACCCATTTCTTTTTGCAAGACACATTTAAAAAGCCTGTGTTGTTTTGTGTTGGGTTTGGTTTTTTTGTTTGTTGTTACTCTTTCTTACAGTAAAAGGGATATTTGTTTTAAATATGACTCGTCAGTGTACATGTCAACTCTCTTCAAGAAAGTAACTTAGTTTGTGCCTTCCATCAAAATAATACATGAATAGAATTATAAGCCAAAAGTAAAAACTACAATGTGGAATAGCAATGGGAAACAAGCAAACTTAAGCGTAGACTTAATTCTCTGCAGAATTCAGTGCAATTTCTGGATTACTGGTGCTTTTTAAGCTGTATGTACTCTTGGTGTGCGGTTATACATTAATTGGTAACTTATTTGGTCTAAAGAGATGGATGTGGTGAACTTCAGTGAAAGTTTTTTACTTTGTTACAGCTAATGCCAAGATTAGAAATACTAGATGCAATTTTCCTTGGGGCCCCTGTAATCTAAAAATCTCACTACTTTTCTTTAAAATTAAAATGAGGAAAATGTGTACTTTCAGAGGAGGAGTTGAAAAAATAGATTATTCTACAAGTATTGAAAATAATGTAGTGTTGTTCATTGATTGGTTACACTTTTATATTTTGACTAGGGAGTCTCAGATTTTGGGAAATAGTTTATTAAACTGAAGAAGAAAATATGTTGTCTAAATAGTTTAATTGGTTTTGGATTTATTTTATTGTAGAGCAAGTCAAGTAGTTTATATGCCAGGTATAATAACGATTACTACTAAAGAAAATAAAATATGTAGCCAGTTTGAGTACCTCGATTTTTTTTTTTTTTTTNCCTATACCTTCACCCCATTTCTGGGCAACCTGATCTTTGTGTTCCTGCTTGAGCAGGAGATTGTACAATAGAATCTCCAGAGGTCACTTGCCACCTCAACCATTCTGTGATTTTGGAGAGAAAAATACTAAGATACACAAAATCATGGATACATGAGCACAATAGAAGTCCTCTATTCCTTCTTTCTCTCTCAAAGGCGGGAGGTGGGGGAGAAAGAAGGGAAAACAAGTATATGCAGTGTCTTTGGTATTTTTTGTCATGGATTACCTACTTCATTGGTACTAAAAGGCATTGTTCAGTGCAGTGTAGGGTAATTGCACTGTTAGCTTGATGGTAATTTTTAGTCCTGTCAAATTTAAAGTGGCTTGTTTTCTGCTGTTCTTTGTGTTGCACACTGAAAAGGAGAGCTCTACAGAAACATCTGCATGGGCAGACCATGTTTTATGGAGGAGTGGGATTAATACATAAATCATGGACATGAGGAACATGATAAGCAGTTGGGGCAGCAGAAAGGCAGGTCAGGTAACAGTAAGTTCATGCATTGTGTCTTCAGTCAGCTAAATGCTGTGTTTGTAAAAGTTTTGGGAAGTGTAACTGTCTTCCTTTTTCTCATTTGTCTTTGTACTGTCCTCTGAGTCAGCAGAAGCCCTACTCTGTAAGAGGATGGGAATCCCAGTTGTAGTTACTGATTGCAGGTAATTCTTCCATCTTCTTCCCCACATGTGCATGCCGGTATGCATGCCCGCTTGTCTGAGGAATTGAGCTGCAGCTTTCTAACTCTGTGAATCTGCCTCATCTCCTTGGGAATTGTGAAGGACAGCTGGCAAAACATAGACCTAAAGGACCACAACAAAAACAGACTAGAATACAAAACCATGAAATTTTTAAAAAATAAATCTTGGATGTGAGAGAATGGGCAGCAAAGGATAATTTGTTTGGTTGGTAATCATATTAGTTCCATAGGCTATTCTGTAAGCTCTTTGGCCTTGTCTCTTCTAGCCTTGTGCCTTCTGGAATTGTGGAAGGAGGAGGTAGTCATTATAGAAGAGGTGTTCTGTGGGTTTTTTTTCAAAATATTCTGCAAATGAGGTGAAATTTTTAGCACAGTTCCTCAGTGGGAAAGTTTCCCAGCTTTTTGTGTCATGGATTATGATCATGCTCAACTCTTTAAACTGAAAATAAAATCTACTATTGATCATCCATCCACAGTCTAAACCCTTAATATGACCTGCAGTGTTTTTACTTGATTTCTAGTGGTTATGCCTTGGTTTCAACATTATTCTCCCTCTAGATTGACAGTGGTTCAATCTTGAAATGTCACAGTGAATCTTCTGGTTTCTTTTATTTGCTCTACCCACTTTTATTCTGATTGATAAGTTTGTACTAGAAGTTATGATAGAAATTTACAGTGTGAAACTTAGAATTTCCCTATTTATTGGAAAAACAAAATCGAAACTAGTTCACAGATGTATTACTTGTGTTGTGCTGAACTGTTTCAAGATATTTGACTTCGTCCAAATAATTAGAAGTAAAGGGATCACTCAAACCTTGTCTACATAACAACACTTGAGGCTTTTAATGTAAATTCACAGGAGGAATTAATTTAGAGCGGTTTAGTTGAGCTACATTATACATTTGAGTTTATATTAGTAGCTTAAATTCAGTTGGTTTTATTTTACTGTAAAATCCCCAAGCTTTTTTGTGCATGGCGATCATGATGTTGAGATTGCATCTGATTGCTATTGATGAATTGTTTGTTTACACTGTGACATTGGTAATTTCAGAAAATTTGAGAGTTGGGAAGTTTAAGCTTGAAGCTGTGAGCTTGACTAAGCCTGTGAACAGCTTTGCTTAAGAAACTTCTATTGTGTTTTTGCTGCAGACATAGGAGAATGAGAAGCAGCAGCAGCAGCTCAGGATGATATAGGACACTTTCCTAGTTACCTGTCTAAATCTATCCCCAGGTCTACAAAGACCATACCCCAATATAGTATTTTTTCTAGCTATTGAGAGATACCTGATTGTTACCATCTAGCCACAGTTGCTCATAGTGAGGCGGTCATCATTTGAGCTTGTTGGAATTACTGTTGATTAACAGTAATTCCAACAAAATACCTCTAGATGTTGTGTGCTGTATGCTTCAGGGCTTATTAATAACTTTGAATATGTGTGATTTTTCCAGCTGTGGTCTCCATTTGTTTCCTATACTATGTCTTTGAGTTCATTGTGCTCCTAAAGTTTAGCTGACTATAACATTCATATGAAGGAAAGCCTTCAGTGACCAGACTGTGTGTGCAGTTAGGAAAAAAGGAATATCTTGGCGGACTAGTGATAATTGTTTTACGTGCTCATTGATACTGTCTTTATTTATAATGTTAATAGGAACGGTAATTAAATAGGATAGGAAGATAGTAATTTTAAAAATGCCATAAAGGAAAGAGTCAGAGACTCCTGACACTAATCATACTTTTGTAGTCACAAAATCATGAAGCTCGAAATGCGTAGGGTTGCTAGGTTGGATGGTATATGCAAAAAATTTTATGTAATCCTCAATTTTAGAATATAAACACTAACTAAAATCAGTTTTCAAGAGATGAAAATTTTCATGTTTGAAGTCTCTTACACAATTATTCATTAGACACTAACACTGCATTTATTTTTTTAAAAGTTACTTTTGCTCTTGTGTTCAGTCTATCCAAGCAAGATGTTTGTAATCTTAATTAAAATTTTAAGTTGCATTGATTATTTTGATTTTTCTGTCTTTTAAAAGTTAGCATACTTTCCTTGAGAAAGACTATATTTTATCTGTATGTTGCATGAGCAAATATAAACTACTACTGCTTCTGTGTGGTGAGGGGATGAGGGGAAATAATACACCAATCCAGAAGAAAAGCATCTTAACCACCTGCAGTGCTACACTTCATCTCTCTTAAATGTGCATGGAGCTTAAGTTGAAAAACAGGCAACAAGATGAGTATTAGGACAAAGAGAACAACATACCACAGGTCAGTATTAATTATGATATAAAAAGGCAGTGAGGTGCTTTTGAAATGCAACACTCAATCTGTTTATATAGAATTTTACATTGGTGCTTATTGTGGATCTCCAAAGAAATGTTATATTTGTGCATCTGTTTTCTTGGTGTGTACTAAGCTTGGAGGGATTTTAATTGGTTTTCAAAGTCAAAAAAGAGGCAAAAATTGAGTGACTGGCAGACTTGTACAAAATCAGCTGCTACCTCAACAGGTTTATTTCTTCCTAGTTTTGTTTTATGAAGGTAATGAAACATCTGAGGGAGTTCAAGGACAGAAATACAAGATTAAAAATTGGAAGAGACTCCTGAATTAAATAGGTTTTGGTTCAGTGTTTAGTCACTAGGTGTTTAGCCTGGTTAAGATCCAGCTTAATTAAAGAATGAAAAGTCCGTAAAATACAAGTAAATGTCAGTACATAACTGTTCTTAGAAAAGGACTCGACTACTACCGGCTAACATTCAAGAAAAAGTTGGGAAAAAAAATAGCTTCTACTTTCTTTCTCATACCTGTCACAACTATTTTGTTAACAACGATGCGTGTTGCAACCTAAAGTGTTCTCCATTTGACAGAGCTGACCTAATGAACCCTTTTAATTGCTCTTGCTCTTCTACACATCTCTGAACTATTTTCTTCCAACAAAACAAACTGTATCTAATACCAGGCACTTCATGTGTGCCTGACCAAGCAAAAGGACCACGATCACCAAAAACAGCGTAATTACAGATGTACTTTCTTTTTTTGAATAAAAGTTGTATGTGGAATATGTACTGCAGATGGGAAATAAATATGTGAACTACTGAAGTGGCTTGGGGTTTTCCCTTTATGTTTGAATTTCTCAACTATGCTTAATATCATGACTGTTGCTAAGCAAAGTTAGGTTTTTACAATTTAATTCTACATTTGCTTCTGCAGGACAAAAAGAATTCAGTAGCTCTCAGTAGTGTCAGGAACTTTGACATGAAAGGAAAATCTCATAAAGAGGGTATTTATTGCTTAAAAAGGTGGAAAAGGAGCAGTAATAAACTCCCTGAATAACAGCATTCTCCCTGACGGAAGTTTTGGCTGCCTTATTTTGCAGAAGTGATGAACATAACTACCCTGCTAAGGTGTTTCATGTTTAATAGCTATCAATATAATTCTGCCTGCAAAAATAATGTGTATTTTATACAGGTTAACTTTTTAAAACACACCATTTTTTCGGTGTAGGTTTTGCTACCTTATCAGTAGGACTTGATCTTATATCACTTCTCTAAATGAGAAAGAGCCAGCAGTATCTTATTTTGGAACCAGGTGCAACATTTGTGTTCCGTTCACTTAAATTTTTTTTAAGGTGTTTTAAGAAGATAAAGAAACTGCCTCACAGTAAGGCTTTTAAAACAGATTCTGTTTTGCATTAGTTTTCTAATGAAATAGCAGGAAATACACTTTCTGGGGAACAGAGTTATCTACATAGCCCCATTGATGCATTGGGTGTTTTCCATGAAAATTAGTAATCCTGAGATTTACGTTTTTCTCTTTTGCTGAAATAAGCTACAGTTGTTGACCATCACAACACTTTGTAAATATAATTCGATTTTTTGCAAAATTTTGGGTCATGTTATGTTGCCTGAAAGAATAGGCTTTTACTTGGTGCTTAAGTGTCTTATTTGTGTATGAAGGACTTGATCTGGGCTCATTTCAGAGTTCTTCGTGCTAAGGCATCTGAATTAAATGTTTGAGATGTTATTTTTAAGTGCAGAACACTGTATATAAGTGTTTTTTCATTTTTAAAATGAAATTTTTAAAATGAATAAGAAGGAAAAGCTTCCTGTGCTTGAAAGAAGGAAATGGCTTTAACAGAAAAAGGTCCTAATGCTGCTGGAGACCTGTTCCTTCTTTTCAGGAAACTGTGTTCTAATGAATTTTCACCCTTTGTAATTCCAAGGTGGCAAGAAAAGTCAACGTTTCCTGCTAGATGTTCATTTAGTGTAGATCAGGGAAGGTGCTTACTACCCATAGGTATCTTCTCTCTGCACATGGCTTAGTCCGATTTTTTTTTTTTTTTTTTTTTTTTTTTTTAAGTTCCCCCCTGCCCAGTGTTGGTCTGATTGGATCAATTGTCCTCCTCTCCTCCCCAGGAAGAGTTGTTACAGGTGCAAAGCATGTTACTTTACCCTGGTAGAGATGTGTGTGCTTCTGCATTAGTGGACGTCTTTCCTTGAATCCACAGACCTCATACTGTGTATGCTTCCACCACTTTTACTGGGGTTTCTCTTGCCATTTACTGCGATGTCACTGCCATTGCCATCACGTGTCAGAAGCATCAGTGTCATTGTTATCGAATAGAACAGTGGAGACCAAAAGAATGTGGCAATAGCCACAGAGGAAGAAGCTGGTTGCTCTAAAATTTTTTTCTGAAGGTTTCTTTATATTCGGAAGCAACTTACAATTGGCCCACTACAGTACCTTTCAGTAAGGTTTCTTTTCTTATAGTGGTTGTTGTTTGTAGAGATTTGTGCACCTACTGTTGGAACAGTTTTAGAAAAACACATTATGCTAATATTGGTTTAGAAATTGTACTAGGTAATTTTAATTTTCCACTTGCTTTGTGAGCATCACTGATTCTGCTGGCTGATCACTTTGAGCCAAACATACGGATTTCACTAGTCCACTGAATTTCATCTGGTTTTGTGCTTCTGGTATTTCTGTATTTGTATTTTCAAACTTAATTTTTTGTAGCCAGTATTGTGGAAAATGAATCTATTCTGTACATACGAACTTCCTGGTTTTATAAATGCTGGTAATGTTTTCGTGGGCTTTTATTGTTCATAATGAATCTTGTGGATTTCTGACCCCCTCCTTACTCTTTGTTTCCCCCTGCATGCTGTAACCAGCACCCCCCCTTTGGTTGTTCAAGTTACATTCATACCAGGTGGCTTCATAGTTTCTTGCATTGCTATTTTAACCTTAGACAGCTGCGTCAGAGATTAATTACTGTTCGCTTTCAATACTGACTTTCTGAGATTGAATTAGTGTTAAGATGCTTTATATTGTGAATGTGTATTGTCTTCTCCCCATACTTCAGCGTTAAACTAAGTTTTGGCAACTGTATCTCCTTCTTTAGGATTTTTGAAGTATTCTTGAAAACATTTAGTTCTGGAAGCTTACTGTCAATTGTATCAAACTGTAGCTCTGGCATGGAAACCAGAAATCTGCCCTCTTGTGGGTAAATCTGTATTATGTACCTCAGTCGCAGTATCTTATTTGAATGAAAACTAGAGGATATTCATTCATTCTCTTTCTGTCTCTCTCCCTCATTCTTACATGATTTTTTTTTTTTTTGACAGTTTATGAACTGATAACTAGCAGAGAATCATGTAGTAACTAACAAGAAAAGTAGTATATTGCAAAACGTGGAAGTTTAAAACTGGCTATTAGGCAAGGCTTCTTAAAATTCTAATAGCATGTTTGCTGATTTAAAAGAAAAGGAGAAAGTCCAGTGCTAACCTAAATTATAAAATAGCTAATACTTGAGTTGTACTGGTTTACTTTGAGTGTGCAGCTGCAGAAATCAACTTTAATCATGGTGCTGCAGTTACATCAGTATGATGCTACTCATCATATGAGAAATGAAAACCACTTTTTAAAGTATTTTCATTCAAAGTAAAGATTTCATAATCTAAACTAAATAAAACTTAACTGTATTTAAAATACTCTATTTAATAGAATGCTCTTAAAAAAGAAAAATATAGAGACCTAATACCACAGCCCTTCTTTAAAATTTAATTTTAATCCACCTAATTGTGTCTCTAATCTTTGCAGAGATATATTAGGTCAGTCATATATAAGTTATTTTTTAAATCTAAAGATGTAGTAAGTTAAAGAATACCCTGGAGTATGGGGAATGAAACAGCTAAATGTACACAGTAAACTTCTGAATCCTGAGGTGTGTTACTTACCTTTGCATTTCTACTGAGCCTGTGTATTGCTGCACATAAACAGATTTTTCCCTTTATTTTGTTTTCCACTGTTCTCTTGCATGCAAATAGCTGAACTGTGGAAGAACTGGTATTTTTGTTAAGGAGGCAAGAACGTTTTTCAACCAAGAGGAATGTTTCATAAATGCACAGCTTGAACCTTCATATGGTTCTAACCTTCATATGGCTCTAACCAGTGGTCAGAGTCCTCTCATTGTTTCATTGATAGTCAGATGCTGAAATATCTGAAAAAATATAATTGCACTTTGTTTCTTTTTTCTCTGATTTTCTGTGGGGTAACTTTTTGTTTGCTTGCTTGCTTGAGTTGGGGTGGGGTTTTTTACTTCACTGTTTGTAGTCTCTCTTCACTGGATGATCACTGTCTCTTTACCTAAATTATTCACAAATTACTTTCATCCTCTTTTCCTCCCTTAATTTTACCCATGCCTATCTATTCTCTCTAAAGAGATTTTTTTCTGTCTGAAGACATTTTTGTGTTTTTCTGTTAGTTTTCCACTCTGCCATTAATCCAGTACTATGGTGAGAAATGCAGACTATGTAGAGATGAGTTGTAGAGAGGATCCAGATGATACAGCACAAATCTTGTGCCACTGAGGGCAGTCAGTATTTTCATGTGTGTGTTATGGACTCTTTTATCAACCACCTGTTTACATTTTACGTTTCTAAAAAACCAAAACCACCAAAAAACAACCCACAAAATTTTAAATTCAACATTTTCATAGGAAATTTTTTTTTAATATTAACTTGCAGCAAAGGAGAATATGCATAATTGACAAAATATAAAAGGAAGAAGATAAAATACAGAAGTAACACTTTAACTGTGTACTTATTATCCATAGTACAAACTTTTAAAATATGGCTTTCTTTGCTATCTTGGCTTCACTTTATTATTGTGTAATTATGATGATAGCTTTTTTTGTATATTATTCTCAATATATGCTGCCATTTCACTGTTTTCCTTCACTGAAGGGTTCTTCGTATCACTTCTTTTATGCACTGTAGCTTCTTCCTCCCTGAAACTTTTTTACAATATCAGTTTTTTCTTATAAAGAAGCAAGAGCCTGAATACATACATACTGAATATGCAAGACCTCATTTGCATATATATATAAATTGGATTTATACTTCTCTGTTTGAACTGCTACACTACACTCTGATGCATTATTGAAAAGCTTTCCAATGCAGCAGTTCTTTGATTTCCTTAATTCAGCTAATATAACTAACAGTTTCTTTTTTTTCAGTCTAGAGGTAGAAATGCTGTACTACCAGTAATAGCTACCTTACAAAGCTGATAATGTAAAATTTTCGAAGTATTGAAAAATACTAATTCTTCTTGACTAATTGTGAGCCTCTACAATGTCATACTTCTAACTCTTACTACAGTTGGGGAACGGGGAAAAAAAAAACACAACCAAAAAACCCAAACCACAACAAAACTTGTCTGTCGGTCAAGCCATTAATTGTTGCATGCTGTTCTGATGTTTTGTATGAATGAACCTATCTCATCTGGAGCTGTCAGGTTTTTTCCCCCCCAACATGCTTGATACTTTAAATGCCTTAAATGAGTCAGTTTACTAATGTTCTTGGTGACATCAAATTTGAGTTTTAGTTTCACTGGATCTCAGTTTCTAGTTCTGGAATTGAATCCCATCTTATTTGCCAGTTGTATAAAAGATGCAGTTTTGCTCACAACACATGTAATATTTGGATGCAGATATTCCTATGTGGTTTCTTCCTATTGTGTTTGTTGTATAAACTAATCCTATCAGTCCCTCTTTGTCTTTAGTTTACTCACACCTGTTTACTCCACATCATCGTACTTCTAAAAATTTCGTAGTGTAAGAGGCAGACTTCTTGAATTGTGCTTAGTTCCCAGCTGGTGCAGGCAACCGCATCCTGACACTTCTGTAACATCTGTGTGATCCATCTTGTGTATCTCCGCTACTCCCAATGGAAGGCTGTTCCAGAAGGTGACAGCTCAGGTGGTGAGAATCTCTGTTCTAGTCTTCTTCTTGCTTACATTCATGCCCACACATTTATTGTTGTGTTAGCATTGCCCTGTAGCATTCTTCCTTTGTAACCTTCCTTCGCTGCCTTAGAGAGAGCAACCACATCCCCTCTTGATCTTTGTTTCGTTAGTTAAACAAGCCAACCGCTTCTACTCTCCTCTTACAAAGAAAGTTTACTCTTCCCCTGACTGTCCTAGTTCACTGCACTTGCTCCACTCTGGATCTTGCCAGTTCCATTTTCTTATCATGTATCTGTGGACAAAGTTTCTAATTTATGTGTCTGGTTTTGGAGGAATTTTTCCCATTGAATACCTGTATAAGTTAATTATTGTGGCAGTAATACCAGGAAAGAACTTGAATTAGTAATGACAACCTCTGATGTTTACAGCTTTCTCAGATGATCAGAAAGGGAAGGTGAACAGATTTTTTTTCTTGTATTTTTCATTATTGGTGTTACATATAGAATTTCCAATAATACTGAGTAGTGATGTGGCCTTGGTCAGCTTTGGTGTAGTTTCAGTCAGGGGAGAAGAGATAATCATGACCTTTTTATTGTACATACAATTTATTTGTGAAAGGTGTTCTTTAAAGTCTTTAGTTACTAACCTTTCAATGTGTTAGCTCCTGTGCATTTGCTGTTGCAGACTTACTGTGGCAAAAAGTTAGGTCCTTTCTTTAAGTTAAACTGTTTTTAAGAATTGCTTATTTATGGAACTAAGGAACTACTGAAGTTCCTTGTATATTGGTATTTGTTTCGGTTAAAAAATCTTGAGTGTGTCAAGTGGTATCTGAAACTGCTCTGGATGTTTGAAGGCTGTTTTCTCCTGGATTGAAAAAAACCAAACACAACAGCCCACACACAATAGCTCTCTGTAGCAGTTTCCTTAACTAGATTTCTATACCTGTAACGTACTATGTTTCTAATAAACATGTATTTTAGTGGTGAGAATGAGACTGTGACAGGTGCAGCAAAGGAAGTCAACTCGTTGTCAGTTCTGTTTAACCTCAGTGTTGGTATTTTTTTCAAAGAATTCAGTTGTGTGTACATCAGGAAACTTTGAAAAGTTAACTTCAGTGGTTCGTGAAAACTTTGAGTGGGAAAAAGATTTATAACCTTTGGTTTCCTTGTCTTACTTGGAATCTTTATGAATATTAGCAGTGGTGTCCTATTTCCTGTCATTGGTGTGTCATAAGCAAGAATGAGATAAAAGTTACTAACGAAAATGACAGTGTTTTTTTTGTTTTTATGTATTATATATGTAATTCTCAAAAATGTTGGCTTGTAAAGTAAGCATAAGCAAATTATGATTTCAGCATCTTCAGAAGATAACATAAAACCCTACAAAAGAAGTCTTTTTACTGTTTTCCAAACTGGTAACACAGGTGCCTGTCTTTAATAGGTATATATCAAATATATACATCAAATTCCTTTAATTTATTTTGTCTTCAGAAAGTATCATGTTCAACTTTTGTCATTTCATTAGTATAATAGTGGATGGTAATGTGTGATCTTTGTAAATTTTTGTTGTTTTGGAACTGTAGTTTAAATTATTGTGAGGACTTTTGGGGTTTTTTTTGTGGTTTGGGTTTTTTTAAGTAGTGTGGACTTCATTACAGTTGGGATCTGTATGATTAGAGAAAACTGAGTGAACAAATTCCTTTTTCGGTAGTTGAATGTAAACTGTGCTGTTTTACAGGGAATAAATGAGCTAGTTCAGTGACGGCTAAACGTTTTATTTTTGTGGAGGGGGTGATGCAGTTTCTTGTAGTAGTTTGACCAGACAGTGTTAAATATTAAAGAGATTCAGATCAATTTTGAAATAGCTACTGCTTTTTAAATATTTGAAAATTTTGTATTTGTCGCTTTGCTTACTTCTTGATTTTTTGCATCTGTAAATTACTCCTGGTTTTGCTAGCCACCTCTTATATGAAAAAATACCTCCTGCAAAACTGAGATGTGAATATAGCAGCTAATTACTTAAACTGGTTATGCATTAAATGTTATCCACTGCAGTATGAACTAACAGAAGTTGTGTTACTAATTTTTTAGTTGGTACTGTATAACCTGAGCAAATTTTCTTTTGATTGCCTTATCTTGCATCTTTTTTGGTGAAGGTCTCTGCTTCTGAGACCAGAAGCTTGCCTTTTGATTGCTTAATACCATTTGATATTTAAAATCTACATTGTTCTACCCACTCTTGACAAAATTTAATTACTATGCAGCTGAGGGTATGGTCTGTGTTTCATTTCTGTTACTGAATTTAAAATTCTAAAAAATAAATGAGAATTTTCATTTGGTTTTTTCTTTTTTTTTCTTTCCTTTTTTTTTCTTTTTTTTTCTTTTTTTTTCTTCTTTTTTTTTTTTTTTTTTTTTTTTTTTTTTGGGTGTGGGAATTATTNTTTTTTAGTGCTTGGGAGATGGGAAGTAATGATAGCTGGCACCTGAACTAAAATATCTGTGTAGGCACTACTATCCCAGAACTTCAGGATGAATGGGGATATGCCTCATGTTCCCATCACTACTCTTGCAGGGATTGCTAGTCTTACAGACCGTAAGTACTCTTCATTTTCTTGTCTTTGCTATGCTATTTTCTAGCTCTTCAGTAAATAACCTGCATTTACAAAATATTAAAAAAAGTTTAATGTATCTTTAATGTATCTTTGACGTATCTTTAAAGTTTGAAATGTTTATGTTAAAATATAAATCTGTTCAGAATCAGATTTGGCATTAAAAATGTTAATTTTGTCATTGCTTGAATTTTTAAAATCTATTCAAATAAAACATGCTAATTTAAACATGAAATGAAATGTATGTTAAAAAAACTCTTAAAGAAACCTGAAACAAAAGACAGGAATTCATTGTTTGTTTGCAGTATCATTGAGTGGCATATCTGGGTACCCCCCAAGTAAACTTATATAAATGATAAAATACTTCTCTAAAACATACTTCTCACTATCTTCATTGAAAAGAGAGACAGAGAGAGGATTAGACTGCTCAACTAATTAAAGAGAGTTGTGGAATATGCTGAAGACACTTGAAACCTAGTTCCTTGGTTTTGGACAAGGTACAAAACAGTTGCTCTAATTAATAGGTGCAAAGAAAGGCTGCTAGAATGGAAATAAGCAGCTGAACCTAAGAGTTGTCTCTGTTAGCTGTTTAGCCTACAAAAGGAGCAGGTGAGGTCTGTGTACTGTCTTTAAATACGTCAGGAAAAGGCTGTTTATGTTAAAAGGTGATACTGGCACAAAAGCAAAAGGTTATAATGTGACGAGAAATAAATTTCTAGTGCAAACTAAGAGGAGATTTATTATTACTGTAATGAGGTCCTAGAACAACCACTGCACTAAGAGCAGCTGGGACAAAGATGCATCTTGTTTACAAAGTGGAGAAAGAGTTTATAGCTCAGTTGTCTGTCGGAGGATAATTGGACTTAGTGACCCAGGTGCTTCTTCTGAGCTCTCTTTTTTTTTTATTATTATTATACTGTTGAAAATTGGAGACTTTCCGAGAGACACTGAAGTACATACCCAGCAACTGAATTTAATTGCCTATAGTAAAAAAAGGTAGAGGTATTGGAAGGAAAAACCCCCCACTTTTTCATGTCCTTCTGATATTCTGAAATATCAAATTGGAAGATGCTGCTTATGTATTTAGATGTGTATATGTGTCTCATTATGTGTGTCTAGTAATGGACCATCAGGATGTAAATAAGTTTCTGGGCTATGGGTAGTTTTCCAGCATTAAGTATTTGCGGGTAAGGTTCCAAAGAAAGTCAAAATACTTAACTGGTAGAAGTCACTGGCCACACACCTGATGCAGGAGTTTCTTGAAACCAACCTTTGATGGGATTAGCCCTTGAGTTAGGTGCATTTGTTTCTTTATCTCTTGTATTTATCTGATATTTAGAAATTTAGGAGCAGCTGAAGGAGAAGGACTTGGAACTGCTTCACCTTATTTTTCTCCGTGTGAAAAGAAGGAACTGGACTGGGCAAGACTTGTTGCCCTAAAAATATGGAGGACATCATGACTAGAGGCAGTAGAGTAGACTAGTTAACTAGCTGAATTTATACCATTTTAATAATTACATTTTACTAATCTTGCTAATTTTTCCAAGTTTCTGGCACATTCAGGGTAACCTGATGCAAGTAATTGGAAGCTAGCTATTTTAATGTGTTATACACTTCTATTTGAATTGCAATTTATTTCTAAATACAGTAATGATATACATTATATAGGGAGGAACATACTGGAATTCCCTCCCCCCTCCCCTTTTTTTAAATAAATGAACATGAAAGAGCCAAAAAGAGTATATTTCACTTAAGTTGGTTTTTTTTCTGAAGCCATTTCTAATGATTCAGCTAGAACCTTTATCTCAGAGCTGTAATCACCCTGAGAATTTGAAGCTAGAGTCAGCTTGTTTTCATGGACCCATGAAAGTGACTTTTCTATGTAGCTAGCTTTTTAGCCTCTTCTGGCTTACTCTCTTCATGTCTATGTAGCTCTGCCAATCATCTGGTCAAGGCTTCTTATATGGTACACTTCCTTGTGTAATTAGGTCTGTAGACCTAAGGTTGCCCTCTGAAAGTATACTGTGCTTGTTTATAATCTGATTAAAATATTGTCATGGGTGTTTTCATTTGTGAATAGGTATGTTGACTGAATTGACATTTTAGTGATCATACCAACCAATAATACTAACCTTTTCTTGATGACTATGTAAGATAACTTACATAGAAATAAAGACAAAAAGAGAAGAATAAACTGAGAATTTAATTAATGGCTTAAATTGGTTGGATTGTTTGGTTTTTTGGTGCGTTGGGTTTTTGGCAGGGGGGTGGATGGTTTGGGGTTTTTTTGTTTTTGTTTTTTTTTTAATCTACCCTGACTATACAAAGTGGGAACACTAAATATGAAGATCAGAGTAGAAACATTAAAGTATATACTCAATGCACTTACAGTACTATACACAACTACAAGGATTTTGCGTTTCCTTCCTTTATCAATGCTTTTAGCTCCAAGAGAAAGCTGCTGTAACATGTTAAGTAACTTAATATTATGGAATGTTTAAAAGTATGTTTTTATTCATAATACTTGCCTTAGCACAGTTAAATTTTTACAATAATACAGTAATATAATTTGTGGACTTGACTGCATTACTTTGTTTAAAACAGAGTTAAGCCTTTGTGTGTGTGTGTGTGTGTTCATGGTTAAAAAAATGCAGACATCTTCCCTATATTTTAAATGTAGTTGTCAAGTTTTCTTCCCTAATCACATGAGGGAGTAAGAAAAGTGTCCATATTTGTATGCTTATGTTTCATGAAATGATTCTGAACTCCTTCATGTTTTCTGACAACAGTTTTGAACCAGCTGCCTCTTCCATCACCTTTACCTGCTACAACAACAAAAAGCCTGCTTTTCAATGGACGGATAGCTGAAGAGGTGAACTGCCTTCTGGCTTGCAGGGATGAAAATCTGGTTTCACAGCTTGTCCACAGTCTCAATCAGGTGTCAACAGATCACATGTATGTATTTTGAACTTTAGCTATATCAGATCACCATCCATATTCCTTGAAATCAAAATTAACTGGATTGAGAAGGGCATTTGTGAGAAAATTAGAAACATGCAGGTTTTTAATTAGGTTTGCTTAGCAGATGACTGCTGTCGAAGAGTCAAATGTTTCAGTCAGTCAGAATGTTAATAATTGTCTGGCATCCCTTATGCATGACAGATTTTACAGATCTGCTGCTTATTCCATTCTTGCTACTTAGGAGTGCAGACTTTGTAGTGTTGATTGTGCATTTGTGTTCCACTTTGTTTAATAATGCACATAGACAAATTATATGCCCAGTATTACAAAAGAAGAAATTTTTTTGAGACACTCATGTTGATTCAGATCAGGTATTGAACTTAAATATTTTAAGAATTGAACGAGCAAGTATGTTAATGTATTATCTTTTTGTTAGCTTTTTTCCCCCTGGTGTCCTTTGAATTGTTTTATGTTGACAACCCTGTCTTTTTCCTACATATTCCAATCAATTATTTTGATCAAATGGAAATAACTTTAAAAGTCCTCAAAGCAAATAATAAGTGAAAGCACAGATGCATCTGTAGAAAATCCATTACTTTTTTTTTAATGGTTAAGAGGGAATTCTGCGATGTCAAAGATATGCCAATTTCCCTTTTTAAAATAAAACATTCTCAAAGTTTTGGACTGCAACCTGGATGTTTTAGATTCATGCTTATGTTATTTTTCAATCCTACAATAATACTTTCTTGATGTTATACCAAAGCATTATTATATGGAGAAGGTCACAATATAAAAGTGGGCATAAGAAACTTTTTATAACAATCTGAAACTGACAGCCATGTATATGTAAGTGCTTAGTAACAGAAAAGAATTTTGAAGACTAATACGAATACCTCTTCTGCCATTAATGAAAGAGGAAAAAAAAAATACAGGCAGGGAACAGTGCTTTGCAGACGTGTTCTTTTCTATATTTTAACAGTAAATTGTTTTCTTTCATTTTGGTTTTTGTTTTGTTTTTTTTTAATTTATTTATTTTGGTTTTTTTTTTACTTGACTCATAGTTTCTTATAATTTGAAAATGCATTTGCCTCTTTATTTGCTTACTTCCACAATTCCAGAGAGTTGAAAGATAACCTTGGCAGTGATGATCCAGAGGGAGATATACCAGTCTTACTGCAGGCTATCCTAGCAAGGAATCCTAATGTTTTCATGGAGAAAAGCATGCAAAACAGATATGGGGTACAAAGCGGTAAGGATTTTTGATTATTTATTGATTGCATTTTATGTCCTGTAAGTTCAGGGGACTGATACTAACAACAAATACATATGAAGCACAACTGTGACACTTATGCCTTAACTTGTATTTGATAGTGGTATAAAGCAGTGTACCTTGACATCTTCTAAGAGTGATTGTATTAGAATAAGCATAGAAATAAACTCTAGGAGGTATTTTTGTAAAAAAAGTTTAATTTAACTACAAAGTTTAATGTCTAGGATGAGTGATTGGATTTTATTTTAAACTAATTTTATTTTAAGTTTTTATGGCTAGGTTAATATATTTGTCTTAGTAAATAATTGAAGTTGGAAAAATATGCCTTGATCTTACACTATAATCATACAGATTTTCAATATCATTGCAGTGGTAGTTCTTAATAGTTCTGGGATAAGGAATAAGGTTGAATGAACCATACAAACAGCTCCTCCCTGCCATTCCTCTTCTCAGCAATTTGTGATGCCCTACAGACTTTCCTGTTTTGACAGCTAATTCTCTTCTGAGATGTAGTGAGATACACTGCTGGATAGCAAATATGAAAAAGGGGAGAGACCAAGCAAAGGATTAATTGGACAGATTCTAGTTGTAGATCTGGTGACTTGCACCTGAAATATGTTCTTTAAGTACCAAACTAGGAAGTGAGTAGGAGAATTTTCAGAGTTTCCACAGTATGAGGATAAAGCTTTGCTAGCACTCACTGTAGAGATATAGATAGTAGAATTGTTACTGAACTCCACAGGGGATAGGAAGTGTAGAATGATTTTGGAGAGGAAAAATAATAAAATGAGATTTGTTAGGTTTGTTTACCTAGGCTAGCGAGTAAAAAGTCATACAATATTTGAAAAGAACTTGCTAAGGACAGAAGATGTAATGTTCCTTGAAAGAAGGCAGAAATTTCCTGGAATAAAATGTGAAAGGCAATGCTAAATATTTGTAAATTCATTGATACTTATATTCTGCAATTTAAGCTCTGAAAACAGTCTCCACATCCTGTGTTTAGAGGTAGCTGTGGCAGAGTATGAGTTTTCCAGCTGTGGGAAGAGTTGAGATGGTCCTGCCAGTTTGCAGAGTGGTCCCACAAAGAACTTAAGCTTGAATTAGAGTTTTCCACTAGTTTTGTGAACTGAGTAATTTTTTGCCAGTACAAAAGGGAAACATTGTTTTTGAAATGATCTGTTCCAGCAGAGGCTTTTGAAAGAAAGAAGACAGAGCTAGTTAATTTCTCTCTAACTTTCACTAGCTGTGCTTCACAGGGAGAAAACACTTTTGCAGCTTAATTCAATAGGTTACGAATAATCCTTAATGAAATAAAAGCACCTCTGTCTTTAGTAAATGTGCTTTGGCCTATGCTTGAAGGAAGGTATTAGTACAGAATAAAAATAATTCAAAATGAAACTTAAATGAATAGTTGATGTTTTTTTAGTGAAGTCAACAAAGTAGTTTCAGAAAACCAGAAGAAATCAGACTTTAAAATTCCCTTGAATTCTGAGAACTGGAAAGAAAAGAAGAAGAGGAGGAAAGCATAGCTGTAGACAAAGTATTTTGAGAGGAAGTAAGCACTGGAATCAATGTTTGGAAAAGCTAGCTGAGGTGTGAAATTATTTTCAATGGAAAAAGGCCAAACTCTTACCTGGAAATAGGTGCATCTTTAAACTAGATGCTGGCAAATTGTGGTAACCTTATTAGCTGTTACTATGTCCCATTCAGATCTCCAAGGCCAAAGGTGGCCATACTGATGTGTTGGGGCAGCAAATGTGTGTTTTTCTTCAGCTTTCTGAACAAGATATTGTAATCTCTGTAGAGTCATGATTTGTAGAACTATTGGGCATTTGGTAGAGAACTTATATAATACATTTTGCCAGCTGGAAGAATGAAATTTAGGTTCTTTTCTAGTATTTCAAATTCACCTCTTCTGCTGTCCTTATTGTCTTCCTCCTGAGTATTGTTGTTCTGCCTCCTGTTGAGTCCAGCAAGCGTTGAAGTAAGCATTGGGTACTGTGACCCAGTATCTGTAATACCCACAATTGAGAAGAAACAAAGGCAGCGGGACCCCCTGACTATTCAGCCTGGGATGGGTTTGTGAACCATGATCTCTTGAGTGTCAGTTCCAGCATTAATATGGATAAAGTGAACTCAAATTCATTTCTATCCTTCGTTTCTGATGCAGGAACTGAAAGATCATCTTACTAAAGAATTGCGTTAAACAGAATAAAATTCTTAGTTCGGTACAGTTTGTCAGGAAATAAAGGCAACTTCAGAAAGCTAAATATTATGTTTTGAATTCTTGTGAATATAAGGTAAAATACAAGCAGAATTCTGTGCTTATGTTTTTTCCCAAGTTCACATTGATCTGTAGTTCAGCACCAAGTTTAAAGCAAGAATTGATTTTAGTTATGTTGAACAAATAATGCAAGAAGGATGTNAAAACAGTCTTCATACAGCTTAGATTTATAATTAGATTTTTAGTTAGATTTTTTCATACTATTTTCTATTGCCAGGTTGTCTCAACAGACTGAGTCACATCACTGTGCGACATCAAGCCTTACTTTGTACGAGGGCAAAATATTGACTTTATTTTAGACCTTTTTCATCAGATGACATGGAAAGTTCTGGGTGCCATCTTGCAAATACATCTGTCTTACATCTTATAGTGTATGAGTGAAGTGGATTTCTTCATAATTATTTATTTAAAATTAAGTTATTAGTTTAAGTTTTCACAATAATTTTTTCTGTTTTCCCTCTCAACACTTCGGCTTTGGAAGATCAGCTAACACAGTATGTTGCAATAGGCTAGTACTCATAGCATTGCGTAGGGTTCAGAAAGGACCTAGTATCTGCTTTAAGCTATTTGTCAGAACTTGTGAATTTTGGGGGATTAAAATCTTCTGCATCTTTCCATAAACATCAATTACTTGCATAAGTTTTTTCACTTAAACAAGAATTCAAGTGCATGTCTGTCTGTAAAAGGGAAAACCTGCAGATGTATGCTTTTAATAAGACTGTATATTTAACTGAAAATTCACTTGTTGGTGAGCAGTCCTAGCTTAGGCATGCATGATGCTGTAATACAGTTTAGTTGTGCAAGACTCTATGACCTTGAGCTGCATTTTTATGTAGTGCATTGTTTGGCATTTAGTAGGAATGCTACAATGGATTTATGCGTATCACTTTTTTCCAAACAGAAAAATTATAGTCAAGACTGGGAGTATGTGCTAAGGAAACTCATTCTAGTAATGTTAATGCTAGGATGATGTTTTCTCAAACCTGAACATTACCAACATTGAAAATTCGGGTTGCATTTAAAAGAAATTCTTAAATATTTAAGGTACAGAAAAGCACAGTGGAGTCATAAACCTACTGCTTGGTGATATGACAACAATGTAAAAAATGTACAAGAAGATATTTTAGTGCTAATGGCCATGGACTAATTTCAGCTTCTTTTTAGACTAAATATTTGGGGCTTATTTTTACTTCTTTCTCATTACAACATTATCAGGCATACTTGTTATCTGTCTGAAAACTTTGGAGACACTTTTTTTTTGTTATTGTTGTTGGTTCCTTGGTGGTTGGTTTTTGTTCTGTTTTTGTTGTGTTGTTGTTTGTTTTTTTTTTTTTCTTTTAAGTTACCTAGGATTGTTCCTCCCATGTCCCACCCACCCCCTGTCAACAGCAATAGAGAAGTAAGAGCTGTCCATCAAAGAATAAGTTTTCGGGTTTTTTTAAATAGCATTAAAAATTGATTCATTTATGTATTTACTGTCATTCTCTTAAACCAAAACCTACCTCATTTGTGGGTCAAAATGAGTTTTAAATTTAGGGAGGATAAAATGAATAGATACATTTTTAAAGTATTTTAAAAGTGTGGTCTGTGCTGTAAGCATGAAATGAAACTTTGCCTGAATAGTTGGTGCTCATACAGGCACATTCAGTCAGCTTTGTGTGCGTCAATGTTAAGGGTTAGTAGTTTGACTAAAATATTGTACCAAGCCACGTTGAGACCGGCAGTGAGAGTTGAGTGGGCAGTGGGCATGCTGGATGCTGCCCACAACATAAAAGCTCTCAAGTTTCCTCCTCACTTGCCACAATGCCCGTCAAGTAGTGACCATTTAAACAAATTTTGCAGGAATTGAGAAGTTCCCTTCTGTTACTCAGGACAATGAAATATCCTCTGTAAGAAAAGATTTTTTTTTTTT
>VXBL01002913.1:8690-32483 GCA_013400195.1 Aramus guarauna
GGGTGGAGGGAGGCGAGATTAAACTATTTCTGATGTGCATCCAGTAATAAGCTCTGGAAACAGTCAAGAGACTCCAGGTGGCTGGCTGCTCCTCTGGGTTGAGCAAGTCATGACAAATAAGAAGTGACTTTGGCCAGGGAGAAAACTGCTGTGCTGAAAAAGGAGTTACTGACATTATGGGGTTGACCTAATCTCCATACACCTGTCTCCAGACTGGCCATCGTCCTCTTTGTTACCATTGCCTGATGATGACCCCTATGAACATTCTTGAAACAGAAGTGCCAATACACTGGAGGACATCATCAGGGAGGAAAAGCTCTGGCTGTGACACTGATGAAGGACAGTGGTGTCTGCACAAGTAAAAGTTTGGTTTGGCTGTGCTTCCCCTGAGGAAATGAAGGAATGGTCATAGCAGCCCAGTAAGATGATGGTTTCCCTTGGGGGTAAGGATTGCTTAAGGACACTTTTTACAGGTTGCTACAGTGGCTTGAAAATTCATCACATGGGAAAAGCAAATGGAGTTACCCTGCTCATGTTCAGCTGAAATAAAAAGAACAATGAGAAGGAAAACCAGAAAAGATAAGGTTGCAGTGGCTGGCACTGGAACTAAGATAAGTGACCTTTGCTTTGATGTTATAAGATATGACTGGGGCCAGACAAAAAAAGGAAGATATTCCTACTTGTAACCCACACTTAGGCACAGGGCTGGTGTATCAAAGGACATAATACTACTTGAGTTGTTTTGGATACCCTGTCCCAAGGAGGTTGCTGCTGGACATGTGTTCGTCAGGAACGTGCCCTGAGCACAAAGGCACCATGTGGAGCAGAGTCCAGCCGTAGCAAAAGCCACTAATATTCCAGAGGGGAAAACTGGCATCACACCAGAGGCTGAGTGTCTCTGCTGTAGGGTCTCACTGAAACATCCTTCAGATCACCAAGGCTGTCTGTCCTGGAACAACTCTGACACAGTCCTTGCTGGGTGAGAGTCCTGCAGTATACCTCCCGTGGATGAAAAGAGCGAGCCTGTGATCAGTAATGTTAAATGCTGACAAAAGAGCCATAGAAACTAAAAGGAAACCTAACTCTTCTGCTTTTAATACATTATTTAGGAACCTTGAGATGTGCTGCCTCACCCTGTGATGAATACTGAAAACCTTGCTGAATTTTTCCGTGGAACTGAATTAAATGAAGTTGAATTTGCAGTGATATTACAGCTTATTCCTTCACTGATGTGTCAACATTACACAAACGTTTTTTAAAGGACTCAGAGGAAATTCCCGGTACGCCAATGCAGTGCTGCAGTGAGAGCACTATTGTTTGCGTGTGATGGCTACGGGGAGAGGCACAGAAAGCAATGCCACCCGCCTGGTGTGACACATGCCGCCAGAACAGCTCTGGGCCTTGGGGCATTGATCTTGCAGGACTTCTTTGCAGCAAAAGCACATTCTCCCCTAAGACACCAATTTGCTTGGTGGGATCAAAATCATTGTTTAAGGAAGTTTATATTCAATGGCGGGCTGCTTCGTTTAATAGTCTTCTGTCATTAGGCTTGAGCCACGAACATAGAGACTTTCAGTCCAATGTGCAGGTGAAAATACAACCAAGGAGATGTAAGAATTAACACTCATAATGACATTTTTCAGGAGTAAACAAGAGTTAAAATCCAAAGACAATATCTACGTGATTGCCTAGGATTATTTATATACAACTCTGTTCTGTCTGTCAAGGGCAGAAGGCTTATATTTACCTTTTAAGTTAACAGTGTTCTTGTTCTTGCCTTCTGATGTAGAGCGTATATCGAAATTTCTGTCTGTCCTGGACCAAATAGTGCTGCTGTGTTGCACATCATTAGTGCCAGATCAGCTTTGTGTTACAGTGAGACCCTGCCTATAGCCCTGAAGCCCTCTTGAGGCTGTAGGATCACAGTAGTCACGCCAACGAAGTCATCATCTGCATCCTGGAGGGAACGTGGCAGGTTCCTTGACTGCTTCCTTGTGAGGCTGCTTCTCATTTGGTGCAGCAGGGGAAAGATCATGTCAGATGGAGCCAACCTTTTTTTGATTAGCTAATTGATTACTTCAAAGAGATGTGTCCCTGGACTTTGCTCAGTGCAGACCTATAGGAAAACCAATTTGTTAATATTAGGAAAATGGAAGTTAATGAGCAGGTGAACAAGTCTTCTTTTACGTCTTATTCCTCCCACACCTCTGAACATGCTTTTGCAAAAATGTTGGTGTGTTTTCTTTGTCATTTCCCATATGTGCTTTGATCTATGGTACTCTGCTTATGAGCTGTCTTCGGATGTGGACATGGTCACGAGCCTCCTGTATACTGTGTCTAGAGCGATGACCTGGCTTTCTCATCTGAGAATCTGCATTGTTTCCCTAATGTTAATTTATCACCATTGAGTTAATCCCCTGGGATTTGATAAGCACATCAATCAGCCATTTTGTGCAAGTTGAAAGCATACTGATCTATTGTTTCCAGACATATTCCTATGGAAAGTTACCTTCCTCAGAGGAAAGGGGAAAAGAAAGAAGAGGGAGAGGAGAAAAAGGAACATCTTGGATTTTCCAAGGTCCTGTCTGATCTGCTGGTGATGGGCCAGGTCAGGCAAAAGCTCTGTTTGGATTGACAGCTAGCTCTGACAGTGGCCAGCAATGGCAAGAGTAAGAGGAGGGCAAACATGGAGTGATACTTACCCAAACTTCTCGTCTCCAGCAATCTGTAGCAGAAGGACTGTGTGAGCCAAAGATGCCACATTTTGTATTAAAAACCCTTGATGCATTTTTGTTCTGTGCTTATTTAGTCACTTTTGAACCTTTCTATATTTCTAGTTTCCACAGCTTGCTGGTGGCAAGGAGTGCTCAAATTGGACCATGTGAAGAGTTTCCTCCATTGTAAAGAATAGGGTGACTTTCGTCATCCTATTTTCTTTTTCTCTAACCTGTAGACATTTTGTGGTGTTCTTTCTGCCATCTACATAATTTCCAGTTGTTAAAATCTCTCCTTATTCCCACTTTGCCCTCTTCAGTGTGCTGCTCTTAGGCTCAGAATTCTGCTCTGCTGTCATGATTTTTGCTTTTTGTCCCTCAGTTTTCTTACTTTGATTCCTCAGGCTGTGGAGGCAGATTTGCTGCAGATGCCATGTTCAGGGTCAGCAAGAGGGAGAATAAAGGCAGCAATTAAAAAGGACATTTTCCCCTCTATCTATTCTGTGTGCTTCCATCAAGCACAACCTGAAAGATCTTCCTCTGCCTCCCTCTTTCCCTGTGTATGGCAGAAGCTTCTTTCGGAAAACTTTTTTTCCCAAAGCATGGTCAGGGACCTCTCTGCCATCGCTTGGTTTGCAGGGCTTTCATGGGGCAGGGCAAAATCAGGGCTGGTCCTGGAGAGCAGAGCCTTGCAGAGGGGGGACAGAGGGTCTGGGGGCTCTGCTGTGGGGATGGGAGAAGTGGGAGAGTTTTATGCACAGAAGGTGGAAGTGTGGAAGAAGACATTATTTGCCCTTTGTCTTTTCCTCTGTTGTTCTAACAACATCAAAGTAGTTGTCAAGGTCTGTCTTCCACATATACAGCTTTCATGTACAAGCATTGTATTTCTGGTGAGCTGCTGTCTCCCCAGCTCTGCAGGCACTGAGCTCATAAATGCCCTCAGTCCACCCACCTTCCTCCAACTCAACCCTTCCACCATGAGAAGAATTACAGGTGAGTCCTCTTCTAATCAATATCTTCAGTCAAGTCCCTGAAATGAGCCATCCCACAGCTCCACATCCTTTCTTCTCCTACCTGAAACCCAACACAGTGCTCAGGGCTGCCTGCATCTAATTTTTCCAGAGTCTGGAGAAGGAAGAGGGTAGAGCACGGCATGGGAGAAGACCTAGGGGAGTCCCTCGGAAAGTCAGTTTCTTGTCCACCACTGGCAGGAGTTGGTAAGCTGCAGGGATGTGATGGCTGGACGCTGCAGAGCATGCACAGAAGTGATGTCATTTGCCTTGCTGCAGCAGCTGCTCCCCCTGCACTTCCTTCTCTCTTCCTCTTCCTGCACTGTGTCCGTCCTGTAGCTGAGCCAGGCAACGCAGTCTGACATCCTTCCCTCCCACAGGCTGCAGCGCTGCACAGGGCAGCGCATCTCTTGCAAGCTTCTGGTTGTCCTCAGCCCTCACTGATTCCTGTCATAGAGAAGAAAAAAAAAAGCTCAAAGATATAAAATAAAATATATTTCCCATCTTTAAATATAAGCTGATCAACCTGCTCATAAAGATGAAAAGCAGGTAGCATTGGGTCATTATATACATTAAAAAAGCACTGTGTGTTTGAATCACTTCATATTTATGTTAGCGTAGTGGAGGAGCAACCTCTGCCCACCCATTAGGAGGTGGGTGAGGAGACGGCAGTGGCGGCTGCCGCCCAGCAGTGAGACCAGCAGGTCCCTGTCAACTCTAAATAGTCTGGGCAAACACGGTCATGTCTGTGTTGCCGGCTCACTAAAACTGCCTATCTCTATGTGTACGTCAGAGCCTCTCTGCTTTTCAAGTGACTAATGGTCCCCTAATGCGTACGGCTGAGAGCAACCCCACGCACGAGCCTGCAGATAGAAGTAAACAGGGAGCGCAGGAGGCCAGCAGCACACCGGAGGTTCCTGGTGCAGGCAGCCAACAGACGGTGCTGATGTACGGTCCTGCTGCCCACCTCATGCATGCAGCGAATTATGGCATGAATGACTGTTGCTGTCCTTGAAGTCAGCAGATTTTACTGGGTGCGTTAGTGCTTGGAAGCTTGCAGGCTTGCTCCCTCATCACGGTCTATGGTGGTGAGTGAGAAGGGAGGAGGGCAGGGGTTGTGTTACCAGCATCAGCGCAGTGCATCCCCCTGGGGACCAGTTGGCTGCATGTGGGGAGCACCTTAGGTGAAAATGAGAGGAGTCATGTGTGTTCAGGTCCAAGCTGAAAGTGAGAGCCTCTATGACATTTGGGCTTCTTCCACATTTACAACCAGCTACCTCTGTGTAAGGGCATGTTTCCACTGGGAAGTGGAGAAGCGTGCCGGTGCTGACTGAGCTGCATGCACAAAAAAAGGGATACAGCGGTGTTAGAGCAATGCCTGGCCCAAGAGATGAGAGCCTGGCTCGTTGCTTTGCAGAGGACCCAAGCAAGAGTCTGCATGGCTTTGTATGGGTGTTCAGGTATGATAAAGGGATTCCTGCACTGAGATCATTACCAGCACGTAGTAGTCTTTCCGTCTCTATTTCTTTATCAGTAATTGCAAAATGTTTTTGTTTTTAATAAAGCCTGAACTTACTTGGGAATTTAAATTTTTTTTCTACAGGTACAGAAGAGCTGTTCTTTGTACCTGATTACTGGAAATGTGCTGCGTGCATTTTACAGACAGCTTGATTTGCAAATGCAAATCATATTGTGAAGGCAGGCAACAAATCAGCTTTTGATCAACTATGAGATCAACTCCTACTTGATGCTTGTGATGTTGAGGTATTCTGATAACTTGAGCTGATTCCTGTAAGTCATTTTTTAAGCTCTCTTCCCTACTTGATAATCAAAGACAGCATAATTCATGGTCTTTCATATTCATGTTTATATTTTTGGTTTATGGTAGGCGAATGCATTTGCCATTTTAATGAAATATATGCCCACCCACTATTCAGTTATTGAAATGAGGATTAACCTCATAAATACATGTACTTATCACAACTCATTGTCAGGAAGGAGGTTCTTTCTGAGGCAGTCTCCCTGCTGGCAGTTCCGCAAGCTTTTTGACTTTAGCATATTCGGGCCATTGGATGTCTCTTTCTTTTGGTACAACTGTCTTTCCCCTACTGCTAATGCTGTGTTGTCTATGGACTAAATAGTAGGAGTACGTTTTGAAACTGAACACTGCATGAAGCTGCTTTTAAAGCATTTGACACTGTCCCACATGACATCCTTGTCTCTAAATTGGAGAGACATGGACTGGATGGATGGACCACTTGGTGGATAAGGAATTGGCTGGACAGTCACACTCGACTTGTGGTCAACAGCTTGATGTCCAAGTGGAGAGTAGTGACGAGTGGCATTCCTCAGGGGTTGGTATTGGGACCAGCACTGTTTAACATCTTTGTCAGTGACACGGACAGCGTGATCATGTGCTACATCAGCAAATTTGTCAACAACACCAAGCTGTGTGGTGTGGTCAACACGCTGGAGGGAAGGGATGCCATCCAGAGGGACCTTGACAGGCTTGAGAAGTGGACCCGTGTGAACTGCACGAAGTTCAACAAGGCCAAGTGCAAGGTCCTGCACATGGGTCGGGGCAATCCCAAGCACAACTACAGGCTGGGCAAGGAATGGATTGAGATCAGCCCTGAGGAGAAGGATGTAGGGGTGTTGGTTGTTGCAAAACTCAACATGAGATGGCAATGTGCTCTTGCAGCTCAGAAAGCCAACCATGTCCTGGGCTGCATCAAAAGAAATGTGACGAGAGGTGATTCTGCCCCTCTACTCCACTCTTGTGAGACCCCACCTGGAGTCACTGCATCCAGCTCTGGGGGGCCCAGTACAAGAAGGACATGGAGCTGTTGGAGCAAGTCCAGAGGAGACCATGAAGATGATCAGAGGGCTGGAGCACGTCTCCTATGAGGACAGGCTGAGAGAGTTGGGGTTGTTCAGCCTGGAGGAGAGAAGACTCCAGGGAGACCTTTTGCAGCCTTTCAATACTTAGAAGGGGGCTTATAAGGAAGAGGGTGACAGACATTTTTGTAGGGCCTGTAGCAATAGGACAAGGGGTAATTGTTTTAAAGTAAAGGAGGGTAGATTCAGACTAGATATAAGGAAGAAATTTTTTATGATGAGGTTGGTGAAGCACTGGAACAGGTTGCCCAGAGAGCTGGTAAATGCCCCATCCCTAGAAACATTCAAGGTCAGGCTGGACAGGGGTCTAAGCAACCTGATATAGTTGAAGATATCCGTGCTCATTGCAGGGAGGTTGGACTAGATGACCTTTAAAGGTCCCTTCCAACCCAAACCATTCTATGATTCTATGATATGCCCATGATGTACCGACTCACTGCAAATGAACTGAGGTTTGTAGTCAAAATGTACATATGGATAGTGTACGCTTTAGGGTGCTTTGACAGTGGCCTTTTCCCTTTAGCAGAGGGATTGGACTAGATGATCTCCAGAGGTACCTTCTGCCCCTACCATTCTGTGATTCTCTGATTCTCTGATTCTCTGATTCTCTGATTCTGTGATAGTTCATTTTTATTTTCTTCATCTTTTCTGCTCTTTATTCACACATTTGCAGGTAACACCGATTCCAATGTCTTTTTGTCTTGCTGTTGTACTTTGACTCCTAAACTCTCCATGTCTGCTCTGTCCCTGATGGAGTGACCAGGACTCTGCATGTCACCACTTGGTGCCTGCACTTTGTCTTCTACTCCCACTGCAGCACAGGTGAGGTTACCCTTGTAATTAGGGAGTTGCATGAACCGCCATTTAGTGCAGACTGGCTGTATATCGATACAATCAGTGGCTACCAGAGTGGAAAGATGCCTCTCCCACAGGGATGGGATAAGAAGGGAACAAAAATACTTCTGAAACATGCTTTAAGGTTCTCTGTCACTTTTTGGCCCACTGCTCCCACATTCAGGTGCTGCTGGGGCATGGGGCTGCCTTTCTCCATTGCAGGATGGAGGAAGACTGCTCTTACCTTGTCCTCTTCTTTATGCAGCCCAATAGCAATTTTGAAGTGTGTCTCCTGTGACCTGAGAGATGTCCTTCTGGGATCTATATCCCTCTTAATGCCCCTCTCCTCAGGGACTTGGAGGCTGTGCACTGATAGGATTATAATTTTCATTTTTTATTTGTTTTCCACCAATATTTTCAATTCCTGGTGTCATCATCATGGCTTACCTGCAGTAGAATGGTAAAAATGATCATCTAGTTCAATTAATTAACGAGGATTCAGAAACTCATTCCTTCCTCCTTGTAGCCCACACAAGCACATAAGAGAAAGAGGGAGACATAAGAAGTAGTATATCTTGTCCCTTTCTATGCCAGTTTTAAAGGAAGAAGGTACAAATCTTTTAAATTTACCCATGGATACAATTCCTCTTCCTTGCAAATAAAGCAGGGGTGGGAGGTAAAGTTATTACTGTTTCTACACCAGCTCCTGAAATAGATCATGGTCTTTCTAATGACTGTGTGCAGTGCTCCTTGCTCTGCCATTTAAAATCTTGCTGGGATTGCATACTCTTATGCCTGTTTCAGCATCACCAGTAGGATTTTTGTCCCTGTCAGCAGCTGCAGAAGAGCCCTTGCTCCTTGGGATGTGTCCCATGTAATTGTCTACCTGCTGGCTGCGTGATGCTTGTCCTTGTTTGTGCTGCTGGGTCAGTTTTCAGCTCTGAAAGTTTATGATATTCTGGTGGTTTTAAACATTGCAATAGGAAACCTGTTGTTTTTCCTCCATGGATCCAAATTCTGAGTCCACATTTTGTTGTGATTTGTAACCCTGGCAATACCATGATGCTTCTTTTAGCTGTTACAGATTGAAGCCGTTTGTTAATGAAATCCATGCAAGTGGTTCTCCTGATTTCCCAGCAGACATGGTTGCAGCAAACTACATTCAACAGCTGTAACAGCCCTCATCTCTTGTTGCACATATGTAGCCCTTCTGCTGAAGGAATTCCAGTCCCACCCCTGCTCAGGATTACTTCTCAGTTGAAACTATCCACCACCTTCACAGTGTTTTACCCTAGAAAAAAAGATGCTGAAGTGGATTCTAATATTGCTGGAAGAACTGGGAGTTCGTTACAAGAAAAAAGCTGCTCTCATTGCTTGCACACCCCACCCGGTGCAGAGCAAACAGGGTAGAAATGACTGACCTCTAGTGCTTCTTGTATTAAAGAAAATAGAAAAAAAACCCCAGTGACAATTGCTAGCACTTCCCTTGTGCTAGGCAATTCTTGGTAATGCTTCCTTGTGCATTAATATGCTCAAATGCTGAATTGTGCGAAAGACCTGATCAAGAGGTGATCAGTCCTTGAACGGATGCTCATCTGGTATGTGGAGTCTTCTGTCTGTGCTGGCTGGTATGCCTGCTCACTGTTACACCTTCGTGTTGGCCTTTATATATCCATACTTTGAGAGAAAACACTGCTGATGTTCCAGTCCAAATCAACTTCATCTAGAGTTAGCTTTGCAGATAACAGTGGCATCCACGAGACCATGTGATATAGCAACTAAAATATTATTCTGCAGTCATTTGCAACCTGTGCAATTAACATTGCAGTTGTTGTCACTGATCTGCTCAGTTACTGGGAGACAGCAGAAGGTGCTTTCTGTGATTAAGACATTTCTTGTCAGTGTGGAGGCGTGGGTGCCCAGCATTTTTGGCATATGAGTATGGTGGGGGGATCTCCAAGCTCACATTGGCCAGCGGTTCTGTAGAAGTGGGATTTGGGGCTGTAGTAGATGTAAGTGTCTCTGAATGGACAGTCCTGGTCCTTGGACAACTGAAAGGGGCTGTAGCCACTATGGCCTCAAGCTCAGCTGGCTCCACTGAAGATGACCCCAGTTCAAAAGCCCCTTGTGAAGGATGACCACAGTTCAAAAGCGCATGCAAAGACTTTGAGGCTTGTAGCTGGCACTTTTGGAACCCCTATTCTTGGCTTTTTACATCTGTTTTTGGTTAGTCACACATACATTTGAAATATATTACAACTTCTTTGTATGGAGCATAATCCTCAGCAGTCTTGGAAGTGTCCTGTGTATTGTGCTCTGTTCAAAGCAAGCTCATTGGAGATTTGGCAAATATTATATTATGTCATTCACTACTGTGCTGGATAATGTGAAGCTTAGCTGAATTACTTGGAAAAAAATGACAGTAATAATCAACTATCATCACACAGAGCTTTCCTGTGTTCAAATAAATCAGTTGCCAATTTCTGCCAGACTCCACGAGGAGTGTCACAAATTATCAGCAGCTCCTTGCAGTTCTGTGTCCAGCATTTTGAACAAATGCAGCAATTTCTAAATGCGTGTTCTGTTTTCTGAATTTGTGTAGGGCCAGACAAGTACGTGTCTCCTTTTTTTTCTTCTTTGTTTTTTAATAGAAATCCCCTTATGAATCTTTCCTGTCTATTACTTTCTTTGGAATTAAAATTTTCTCAACTGCAGTCAATTAATCAGTTTCAGCCATGCTCATTATCCACAGGGAACTGGTTTTCCATCCCAAAATCCACAGACATTGCAGGAAGCTTGTTGTTCTTGTGCAGGCTGCCCTGATGACAGCTATTTTCTTAAAAGTTTCACTTGTATCATAATTCCCTCATTCTCTCATGACTTTTGCTGGCTTTCTTATTTGCAGACACTACCAACTGTTACATGTGTCCATGTGCTCAAGTCTCCCTCCTCTTTAGCATTATGTGAGAAAGACTCTGTTGCAAGACTTTTTTTTTTTTCTTTCCCCTTTTTACTGGTGTTTTGTGATGATAAGATCATGTACTGAAGTTTTGCTGGTGGAAGAGCCCGACTTCTCCCAAGGATATTCCCAAGAGAGTTGATACCTGTTGCAATCATTACTGTGAGGCTGTGCATGTGTTAATGAAACTCCTGATTTCCAAGGTCAAAGGAAAATAATTCCTTTTTGGTCTGAGTATGATATGCTCTGTTTTGTTTGGAATTCTTCCCCACTAGAACACTTCCCTACAGCAATTCTCTCCAACCGCTCCTTGTAAAGCAGGTCAGTGAAGTGCTGGTTTTGTGGTAAGGTAGATTTGCTGTGAGAGCGAATGCCTCTTTTGTGTTTGACACTGCTATTCCAGTAGTGTCCTTTTTCAGTTCCTTTTGGGGAGTTAGTATTTTTAACTATTGTCACTTTCACTTGAATTGAATTCCTTCATTTCCTAAAAGGTGACCAAAATTGCTTTGCTACATATTGATTTGCGATCTGCTGTGGTCAGCCTCTAGGTCATGCTGTCTGTAGTTTGGGAAGAATGCTTCTGGGTTTTATTGTGCTGCTTTCTGGTGCTGCCAGCTGCTAGAACATCACCAGGTGACCTCACCTCTTGTCAAGCTTGTCAGAGTTTCAGGATTTCCTGCAGTATGGCCTTACGGAACAGTTCATGTGTGAAGGATACACCAAAGGGCATTCACCATTAGCTCTGTCTTCCTAACAGAGACCTAAAAGTGATTAACACCATGAGCTTTCTGTCCAGCCTGTCAGTTCTGATCTTTCAGGGGTATTTCTACATAGTTGCATACAGGTCATGACCACCATTTTCCCTCTTCTCTGGGGTGGCCATAGAGACTCGCTCTCCTAAGAGATGGCCTTTAGTTGAATGTACTGTATGAGCTGCACAATTCTCCTCTGCTGCTGGGCACAGCACCGCTTTTCATGGCACGTGATGTATCTGCTGTGACCGCCCGGTGTTCCTGCACTGCGTGCTTCTCAGTCAGTGCTGCAGGTGGTTATTACCCACGTATGTGTTGTGATGGGTGCAAATAATCTCCCTCCCCTGCTCTTTGGATGTGTCACAAATTCTTTCTAATCTTAAAGGCTTTTTCTAATATTATATTTTCTCAATATTTTTTGCTTATATTCTTCTGACTTTGCTGTCTTTAGTATCTATCCTTCAGCAAGTGGCTCTCTCCTGTGAAACGGCATGTTTTATTAACAGCAATAGCTGGATTACCTACTCACCATGTACCCCTAGTAGCTCCTATTCCTAATCCAAAAAAGGTGACTTTTGAGGAAAATCATGGCTTGCCTACATTTTCCTTACCTATCTTAGTGAGCCTGCCACTAGAGAGCCCGCTCTGTAAATAACCTTGCCTTCTTGCCCATTAAAAGATAAGTAGCCTGGTCTTTCAGACCAGTTAGTTTCCCAAAGGCTTGTGAAAACCAATTCAGTATGAATAAACTTAACATTGACCTGCAGAGGGGTTGGACTAGCACTTAAACTAGCAGGGAGGATGGATTAGATGATCTTCAGAGCTCCCTTCCAAACTCAGATGTTCTGTTGTTCTAAGTTTCTTAATTCTAACTTAACTGTAATCTACCCTGTTTTTGTGGATATGTAGGATCCATCTGACTTTTATATTGTGTTCAGGCTTCCAAACAGGGAGAAAAGTGACAGTACAACACTCAGGATTTATTGATTGCGTTCAACTCTCTCTAAAAGTAACATTCCCTAAATTGTTAGCATTTACCTTATCCTCAGTATACTGCATTGCCACCCATTGGCAAGCTGCCTATCAAAACATAAAGGGTATAGTGTTATAAAGATCCACTTTGTTATAAAGATTCCTTACATCTGTAATGGGCAAAACTCCTATGGATTCTCCTGTGCAGGTGTACTGCAGGTCACTGCAGGCAGCTCGTGCTGGCAGGGGGAGGGTGGCTGGTGGGGCACACGGTTCCTGTTGCTAGTACAAGAGCTGATGCTCATTTTGGGTCCCTCACCCAGATCTCCCAGGGCTTTCCTGCCTCCCAGGGCTGGAAACAGCAATCAAGCAGTCTAGCAAAGATGTCAGGGTGCTGCAGGCACCCCTCTCTAGGAGGGGTTTCCAGTGCAGAAATCTCAGGCTGCGGTTTCCTGGTTTCTGCATAGCCAAAGGTATGTGTGTTACCTCTAATAATCTGAAGTGATACCCTGCATATGTATCTGAACATATGACAAAATAATCTCTGATAAGAAGGCATAATTAATGTAACATGTGCATTTATCTGAGATAAATTATCATTAGACCGTCATTTCTCTTTGAAGCCACATGATCATTTGTAATCGTGCTCTAAGCCATAAAGTTTTGAGACATGAAACCTGGGTTGCCTTTAGGGCTTTGCTAGTCCTAAAGGTCAAACTAGTAGGCTAGTCACACGAGAAGAGTTCCTGGAGGATGTATTTCTTCAATATCAACATAAGGAAGATGGGTAGTAGTGTACATGTTAGGAAATTTCAAGGTCCAGTCATGAAAATTAAGTGATAGTAATCACCTGTAGCCTGAAGACATCTGCCTGTTCTGCCTCTTAGGTGGGTAGCACTGGACCTTTATGTCCGTTGCTGTTTGGAGCTATGCTCAAAATTTCCAGCACTTTTTGGAACATAATGGAGAGGGACTGTTTGCAAGGGCAAGTAGTGACAGGACAAGGGATAATGGAAAAAATTCCTCACTGTGAGGGTGGTGAGGCAGTGGAACAGGTTGCCCAGAGAAGCTGTGGGTGCCCCCTCCCTGGAAATGTCCAAGGACAGGTTGGATGGGGTCAACCTGGTCTAGTGGAGGGTGTCCCTGCCCATGGCAGGGGGGTTGGAATTAGATGGTCTTTAAGGTCCCTTCCAACCCAAACCATTCTGTGGTTTTATGATTCTATACTTAAGTATTGCCATATAAGAAATAGTTTTCACATTTCTGAGGAACTTTGGTCTTCAGAAAAGTTATGTTTTTTCTCTAGAACAGAAAATTTATGTTCACCATAGAGACACTCCTTGCTAGAGGAAAGAGTGTATGTACTGATGAAAGTATTAGTTTACATATGTGAAAACTTGTGATCTGAAAATGAATGCTCAGGGTTCTTTTGTTCTTTCTTTTTGCAGCTCTCCACATTGCTGACCCGCTGGCTAAGACGTTAATTCAAAGGTTCCCAAACTGTTTTGTGAAATCCTTGATGCTGCTCTGCAGATAGCAGACAGCTTGTTTGGTACCAGCTGCCTCCTCTTTGGCTCAGGCAAGTAGCTGTAATTTAAAGAGAACATCTGAAATTTTATTCCTGCTGTTGCCTTCCCCTGTAAGCAGTTTGTTTAGCTGCTGTAGGGAATCTGTATGTCCAGGAAGACGTTTCTCTACAAGCAAATCATTTAGGCAGTAACATGTGCACCAAGAAAAAAAATCTGAAAAGCAGGTTCACCACAAATTATTTGTGATCTTGTATTTGTGTGTGTCAGCTGCTGGATGGTAGCAGCCCATAAGCATCTCATGACACATCAAGGTAAATGCCAGACCCCTTTTTCCTATTTAGTGGCAGCAACCAACCTCCAATACCTCCCGTTTGCTGAAAAGCGAAAATGGACACAAAGGCACCTCCTCCAGATCAGATGGTGTGTGGTAACTTGGTTCTTTTAGCTATACTTTTCCATGTGTCATGTGGGCAAAGTCTGAGAGGTGTCTGGTACGTTGTCTGTTCACAGCTCAGCTTGAAGTGGCCTTGTGCAAGTGCTCCGCTTTTACCTCCCCAACACCAGCAGATAGCTGCCAGCCAGCTTTTCATCAGGCTCCTGAGCTTTTACTCCCTTCCCCTCCCAACAAATAAACTCAATATAAGCCAGCAGTGGCAAGGATGAGACTATCTGCAAGGTTTCTGGCACTGGGGCAGTGCAGGTGTGGGTGTTGATAGAGGTGACCGGTTAATTGCAAGTTCATCTATTTTGGGTTTTTTGTTTTGTTTTATTTTGTTTTTCCCAAAGGTGGCCTTTCCAAAGGCTTTCCAAGGAGGTCTTCCCTTGGTTCAGGAGGGTGTCTGAGCACCCTTCCTCCCTTCCTTCACCTCAGTTAGTTTCCTCTGCTTGCTTCAGCCTCTTCACCTCCATCTCCTCTGCACCCTCCTCCCATCTACCTTGGCTGTGCTGGCAGGCAGGGCATCTTCTTCACTCCTTCCACCCCCAGGAGAGCTGCATCCTGCTGCCTACCACAAGAACATGCTGCCACAAGAGCAACTTTAACTGCTCCTTGTTTCACTGAATCGCTTTTGCTCGCGTAGAGGTTAATGGAGGGTCTCTGGTGGCTGGTCCCTGTGTGCTCTTACGCACAGTGCTGTGCAAGCCGAGACAACCATCAACAGACCCTCCACCTCCTCCCCTCGGCAACCCAGTGATTGCTGATTGTGTTTAGTGCTCAAGGGCTGCTTGGTTGACAAAGGACTGTGTGGGGTTCCAGCTCAGTAATGAACAGGGCCATGGTTTTTTTCTATTTTCATTCTTTGAGTCCTCAAAAAATCAGAAATGTACCCTAAAAAGAGAATTAGGAAGGGTTTTAGCTGTTGTTTTCAGCACGGAGAGACTGTGAGGTTTCCAGGTGCTCAGAAAGTATGTCTGTCTTCAGCTTTCATAGAACTAAGCAAAAATTTCCCTTCACACTCTTTTTTCCCCCCCCAAAAAGACTGCCAAGACTAATGCCTTCTATTTTAATTTAGAAGTCCTGATTTATTTCTTGGTTTTTGATAACAGATTGGAACCCAAACATATTTTCAGTTGTTGATACTCTTGTGTGTTTCTGAGTTAAGGGCTTTTCAATTTTTCAAACAAAACCTAAAGATACCAAAGGAAAATTGGAGAAAAAATTGCATGTATTTTATCAACCACTTCAGGAAAGACCATGGAGCTGTTGACCATGGAGCTACAAATAACTTTAAGCAGAGAAAACTGTACTGCAATACCTGAAGCTCCACATGCAAACAACATAGAGCAAGGCTATGCCATGTCCATCTCACTTTCTGAAAATGCATAGCTATTAACAACTCTGCCTACATTTGGCCTCGCTCCCAAAGAGCATATATGATGTTCATCATATTATCTGAAGTCTAGTTGTGTTGTCATATTTTTGCCCAAGGCTAGGATCTTAATTATAAATAATTAACATTTTTTAAGGTTTTGAATTGGCTTGAAAGTTTCATAATAATCTAGCTGCAGACCTTTGTTAAAAATGCTTTTTTTGTTGTTGTTGTTCTTGGCCTGTACATGTCCTACATACTGATGTCTATATCAATTGAAGAGGTTCCCAAAGGAAGTAAAAGAATAGCAGCTGCAATTCCATGAGCAATAATATATCCATCACAGGCAACATTTTCAGTTCTGTATGTAGACTTTTAAGGCTCTGATTTATTTGTAAGACTTTAGGAAGAAACTCAGTCATCATTTGCAGCTCAGTGAAGATCTCTGGCTAATGCAACATGTGGCTTAACTACTACATCTTCCATTGACGTAAGCAGGCTAGCATTTCAGATATAAGGAGCAGCTATCTGCCCTAGTTTTGAACTCTAAGTACACCATAACCACAAGACTGTTTCCTAAGTGGGTTTAACAGCCCAGATTGAAAGGAGTTTGGGTTGACTTAGGTTGGTAGTTTGGAAGTACCTGTGCTACCTGTCTACGTTATTCCTGGTGCAGGGTACATACAGGTTGTGCTTAGCTAATAGAAAATTAATGGGTGGTGCCAAGCATTCCTCTTGATATCAAAGGAAGAAGGAGGGCTTGGCCATGGTGCATGACTGCAGATATGATGAAGGACAAAGCAGAAATAATAAAAGTTGAGAAAAGGGCAGCAAAATGAATAAGGAATGTAAGACTTCAGAGCCTTTCCATCTAGAGAGATTTTTAAAAGATAATGAGAACTTCCAAAGAGAAAGGTTATGTATTAGACAAATGTAAAATATTCATACCATCTTCAGAAAGAACTGAGTGACCTTGAGGACTGCAGTAATCGAAAAGGACTGAAATTTAACAGTACAAAATGAAAGGTCAGGTACTTGCTAACTAATAACAAAACCTTTATTACAAATTGGGATCTTATCAGCTGTAAATGACAGAGGATGAAAAGCTTCTAGAAGCACTGGTAGATCAGAGTGGCTGTAAGTATCCAAAATGACATGCCTGTGAAAAGATTGTTCAACTAGACTAGCTGTGTGCAGTGGTGGTAGGACAATATCAATGCCATTATGTGAGGAATGCTAGGAATACTGATCCCAGCACTAGCATCCCAGGATGTATTAGGCAAAGTGTTGCCAGCAGATCAAGGGAGGTGATTCCCCTGCTCAGCACTGGTGAGGCACGTCTGGAGTGCTGTGTCCAGTTCTGGGCTCCCCAAAGAGACATGGACATACTGGAGTGAGATCAACAAAGGGCCACGAAGATGGTTAAGGTCTTGGAGTATCTGATATATGAGGAGAGGCTGAGAGAGCTGGGGCTGTTCAGCCTGAAGATGAGAAAGCTCAGGGGGATCTTGTCAATGTGTATAACACCTGATGGGGGTGTAAAGAAGATGGAGCCAGGCTTTTCTCAGTGGTGTGCAGTGATGGGACAAGAGGCAATGGGTACAAACTCAAACACAGAAAATTCCATTTAAACATGAGGAAAAATTTTTTTTACTGTGAGAGTGACTGAGCACTGAAACAGGTTGCCCAGAGAGGTTATAGTGTCTCCAACCCTGGAGATATTTAAAACCCAAACGAGCACAGCTCTGAGCAACCTACTCTAGCTGACTCTGCTTTGAGCAGGGATTGGGACTAGAGGATCTCCAGAAGGGCTTTCCCACTTCATCTGGCCTGTGCTTGTGTGATTCATAGGAGATGGACTCAGGCTGTAAAGAGTGCAAACAGGGGTCACTGGGATGAGAAGGGACCTAGAATGCCAATCCTGCTTAGAGGGCTGAAACTTCTATCTAAAAACCATATGCAGTGTAGGGAGGGGGGGATGTAAGCACCACAGAGAGGGGAACTATTTATTGCAGAAGGCCATGGTTACACAATAACAGCTGGGTTTATGCTTGTCATAAATAACTGGAAAGTTAAAGTCAAAAGGGGTTATTTAGCTATCAGAGTAATCACATTTGCTAACAAACTTCCAGAGGGCAAGGACAAAACAAACTAACAAACAAAAAGGTAGCAAAATCCAACTTCTTTTAAACAACTGCTGGAAATCGTTAGAAAAGAAATGCTATGATACAATGCCTTCATGAAGTGGGAGTCCTTCAGACCAGAGTACTCAATTATAAAAGTGTCATTTGGATTGCTCCAGTTTCTGTCTCCTCATGGAACAAGTGAATGCTAAAAAGTAAAGTTACTGATCTCTGCAACTCACATTTGTAAGATATTACTAAAAAAAGATTGTCACCGGTTAGAAAGAATGAGAAAATCAAATGTATAAGAACATTGTCTGTAGTTAAACTGGCTGTAATGTAGAGCCATTGTAGAGACTTCAGCAAAATCAGTCATGGAAATAGTAACATTGCTGTCAAGATGGGACTAGACTGGGTGAGAGGCCTGTAGACATTGCTTTGAAAGTACCAAACAACATGATTAATTGTGCTTTACACTGACCCTTTCTTATCTTTCTTTTAAGTTCCATTTACCACATCAGAACAAGAGATTAATGGTTTACGTTCTTTCTTCAAATGCCTTGCTGAAAGTCTCTAACTTCAGCTCCAGAAAGGTGTGTTGGAAAGTGCTCTTTCACTCTTTAGGATAAAAATTCCAGCTAAAATTCCTATTGTCTTGTCACTTTTTTTAGAGATGAAAATTGGCGATGGCATCTTTGGGCTCTGTTGAATGTCTGGTATGTGAGAAGGATGTTATGAGGATAAGCTACAGTTTTTGTTCCTCCATACTGTTGCCTGGCTCTAGAAAGGATTTTCTAGCACCAATTTTTTTCAGATTCTTCCAGAAAATTCACTTCTGTCTCAAAGCTCCAAGTCAAATGGACTAAACTGCATCTTGATAACTCCTTCTCTGAGGATAGTCTATACATCTGTACTTCCACAATGTACAAATTGTTCAAGCTATGTGGGCGACTGAACATGACAAAAATCCCATGAAATTGATAACAATTACACTTCACACAATTGTTAATGCCAATTAATTTCTTCACAATGGATAATTACTATAATTTATATTGAAACATCTGTGGGAAAATATAAGGCAAAGTGAAGCACTGTAGAGCAATTTTGTAGAGCTGTAAGATAAATAAGTAGATAAATAGCTCCAGTCCCAGGTGCTTGAGTACTAAGGAACACACAGCGAGTCTGCAGCACTGAGGACTTCTCCTTCAAGGTTTCTGGGTAGCAGATGTGTTGATTATAGCCCTTGCTGCACAGATCTCAGCAACAAGTTTGATGAGTACCATTGCTCTGGTTGATTTGACCACATGGTTTTGGCTCCTGGTATTGTTGCTTGTGCACTTATCTTTTTATGTTAAGAAAATGTATTAATGTTCCAGTGCTGTCTACTGTGCAGCCTTTTGGGCACCTGCTGATGAAATATCCTCTGTCACCTGGGACGGGCTGGGCATTGCTGCAGCCCCTGGGAAGCAGAGCTGCGGGAGGACTGCTGAGACGGGCTGGCTGCTCTTGCTGAGAGCTGCTCTCCTTGTTGACCCTCACACAGGCACAGCTCAGTCCTAGGCATTTTGCAGCCAGGCTTTTGATGCCCGGTCCCTCAGCTGAGTATGCTTGGGCCACACAGGGCCTTGGTGTTTCTTCCTGCCCTTTTGGGGCATTCCGAGTCACCCCTTAGCCAAACCCAGGAATAGCAACAGTGGCTTTTATTTCCTCTCAAATAGTCTGGGAAGGGCCTCGCACATCTGCAATATCACCAGCAGTTTTCTGCAGCGCTTACGCAAAGGCTGTTTGCAGGCAGCACAATGAATTCAGTGGGATGTCAGACATCAAGCCTCATCTCCCCTCCTGGACCTACCAGTGAGTGGTGATTCCCCTGCCCAGATAACGCTCGATTCCCGTTGCGGCTGAGCTTCAGTCCGCCCCATGTCTTTGATGGTTCCAACTTCTGCCAGAGAGCTGCGCTAAGTTCTCCATCACACTGCAGAAAGGAGGGACACGTGCACAGCGTCAAAAAGCTTTTGCCACCTTGTAGGCAAGAGCTGAGGGGTAGCTGTGGATGTGCCGTGACTGACATCAGCCGGGAAGCTGACGTCTCTTAGTTATATTTGCAGGCCTGCATACTGTCCAGACACGGGTGCTTTATCACAGCTTTGTTCTCTACTGTCAGAAGCATTACTCTGCAAATCTTCCAGCTTACCTAGCATGCATGCCTGTAAATCCTCACCTGTGTGGCTGCAAATTTAGTCAGTATCTCTGAAATTGCTTAGTAGCTCATGGTGGAAGGTGGTGCAAGAAATGTCAGCTGGTCTAAGCTGAATTGAACCTAGGGGTGAATAGACAGAGACTGAGAAAAATTTGGCAATGCGGATTTTGCTGCAGGTAGGTAACACAGGCCTAATACCCAGCAGCTGAATACATTTGCCATCAATGTTAGCTAATAAACCATCTGGAACATCTGTTTGGACATTCAGTCTGATGAAATGCCCTCCCAAGACGTAGGACTGCTGAGAAACGGATCAGAGCTTTTACTAATTCAGACAGTCCAGGAAAGCTGTGGTGGCCTCCCCAGTGCTCACCAGCTTGTTTCCTCGTCAAAATGCAACACCCTCCTCATCCTCCCAGGGCACAGGCTGGCAGTGCTCCTTCCCGCTCCCCTGCTGCCTGCACAGCTCCCCATCTTGCCGCCCCCGGGCTGTGCTCCCTCCAGCCAAACTGCTTCCCATCACCATCCTCCTAAATGAGGCGTTTGCTGGCATCACCCTGGCCCTGAACCCTTCAGTGATGAACCATGAAGAACTGGTCCTCCAACATTTCAGAATTAACACAGCCTGCAGGACAGCCTGTAGCTCTCACAGCTGGTGCTCAGTGCTCATGTGTGTGATGTGGGGGTCCTTGTCCTCCCCGGTCCAAGACAAAGATGGCTTCCAGCCCTGCCTGGCCTGCAACGCGGTTTGCTCTGTCTGTCTTCTGATAATGCAGACATTGCCTGAGATTTGCGCTTAAATGGACGGGAAACCAAATCAAACAATTATCTTTGCCTGAAAATGATTATGGTTATAAAGCAATAGAAGGAGAGGAATTAAAGCTGGATTTGACTTACGAGACCTTTTCAGTCCTTAAAAGTTTGCATGAAATCACTTTCACGTGCAAAATGCCTTCTGTCTTCTGATGACAAGGGGAATGCAGAATGTGTGCAGATGGGTGATCATTAAGCTAGGGGTGTTCAAACCACGGTTCATTGCCTTTACCTGGGCTCTGAGAGCTCTGATTTAAAATGAAAAATAGTAATAATTTTGTCATGTGCAGCGGTGATCACACTGAAATTATCTGCAGTTTTTGTAAACTACCCAAAGGGATGCTGAATATCTGCAGACTCCCCAACCAGCCTGCAAGTTGATCTGGCCCCATGTCCACGCTGCATGGGGGGGAGGCTCTCAGTCTCTCAGCTTGGATCCATCCAGGTGCTTGATTGTCCTATTAAGTGTTTCGACAATGAAACTTAAATACCACTTTTTTGCTTTCATTTTCAAGGAATACTGGAATACTACAGACCTAGTATAATAGTTTGAAAAGAGAATGATTCAAATCAGAGTTTCCTGTTTCCGAGGAAAAGGCCTTAGTATACAGTCTTAAGATGCAGGCTGCATTAATTCCTCCTACAGCAATGGTTTTGCTCTGTGTCCTGCCTGAGCCCTTTCAACGCTGCAGGAAAGTGGAACCACCCGAGCCAGCGGTTTTGTGAGCTGAGGACTGGGCTTCTTTTCCAGAGGAAACCCTTTGGTGTGTTGACTGATCCAAGGGTGATGCTAGCAGCGCTGCAGGTATGTAAAAGAGAATATCCTCATATTTCCAGTGGAGAAATGGTAGGTTTTATTGCACAGGCTTGTTCTGACTGTGTCTGGGATCATGTGTGCAGCTCTGTGTTCAGACTGGAAAAAGTCTGCAGAAGGATTACTGAGGGGAACAGAAGGAAGAACATGTCATATCCAAAAATACTAAAGGAGATTTTCTTGTTTAGATTAGTTAAATGGAGGCTGGAGGGGACAGAGCTGCTGTCTGTGAAAATGCCAGTGGGATGAATGGGAATGGTTTGAAAATAGCAAAAGTGATACAGGAACTCAAGGTATATAAATGGGCCAGGAGCAAATTCAGGCTCGAAATGAGAAGGTGGCTCCCCATCATTATAGAGGTGGAGTCCTGGAACAGCCAGTACAGTAATTGCTTCCAAACTGAAGCTTGGCGTGGCTATGAAATGGCTTTATACATTGTGGTGCCAGTGGCTGACCTCTGTGACCAGGAAGTCTATTCCTCTTGTATATCTGTTTGTTAAAATTCCTTTTAATTGCCAGTTATTTTTCTGTCCAAGGAATTTCCGTCGCTGTAAAGAAAACATGTCATGCACACAGAGCTTGCATCAGCAAAGTTGCAAGGGGTCCATTAGCCTTTTTGTAACCATGTTCAGTGGCTCTCTGAGGTCTCTGCTGAGCTGGCCACTTAATTGTAATATGTGCACATATTACAGGCAAAATTAAAATTACATAGGGAAAGAAAAACAAGTTAGCAAGCAACCAACAGAAAATCAGTGCATTAAAATCTAGTCCTTTGTGCTCAGGATTGTGCTGCCACAGTCTCCAGGGTGGTGTGTTGTGATTCCTCTTGGGAAGAGCAATAGCGAAGAGGCATCCTGTGAATCATGTCGCACTGTGAAATATAGCTTTGAATTTCACAGAATAGAGATCTGCTGCAAAAGTCTTGTTTGTTCAGGTTTGCTCTTTGTTTCTTCCATTGTTTAGAGGAACTTAGATATGGGAATATTATTATTTTATGTCCATTCACAGACAGGTCTTTTTTCATTCAGGTCCCTGCTAGCAGATGTTCCTTATCTCTTGCCTTTTAGAAGATTGCTATTACCCTCCAGCTGTCCCTGTTTCCCTTCGATTAGGGATCCAGTAGCAGTTACCTAAATAAAGAGAATTTTCTTTCACATCGTGTTGCATTTTTTAAAAGAATTTGATTGTTTCTCAGGCCTCAAGGATTATCCACGTGGTAAATTTGTCTGGACTTGTGGATGATGGTCAACTCTAATGAAGGTGACCTTTCCTGTTCCCACCACCTCTAGCGTAATTTTATCCCGTTATTTCTTATTTTCTTAAACTACAAAGGAGGCCTGTCTGTCACATTCAGCTTCTTTCTGAGACTATTTTCAGAATTCCTGCTCTGCTTATTAAGCTAGCAAGGCATCCTCTGTTGTTTTAACTGTGGTACCTTATTTATGCTGATGGTACCATGGGTGAAAAGCAACTTTCTGCTCCTTTCAAGTTAATGTTGGAACAATGAAGACTGTTCATGTTGTTTGATTTCCTCTTTTTTTTTTTGTTTGTTTGTTTTTTTGTTTGTTTGTAAGCAGCTTGGACTTGAAGGTGCCAAAAACCTTCAGATATTCTGCTTTTTTATTCTGATAAATGCACTTGAAAAAATATTTATATATAAGAGAAAACATCCCCAAAATCAAAGCTCATGGAACCCTGCACAGTTCTCTTTCAGCTCTCTTTTTAAGGCTTTTTCTGTAGCACTTCTCCTCCCCAGCAGATTCGTATTTTTTGATAAGACAAGAACATTATCTTATGCCTGAAGCCTGACTGAAGTCAATGAAAGGTTGTAAATTGACTGCAGTGGGTATTGGATCTAGGTGCATGTGTTGGGTTTGCATGGCAAGGTTTTGGTAACAGGGGGGCTACAGGGGTGGCTTCTGTGAGAAGCTGCTAGAAGCTTCCCCTGTGTCTGACAGAGCCAATGCCAGACAGCTCCAAGATGGATCCACCACTGGCCAAGGCCAAGCCAATCAGCGCCTCTGTGATAACATATTTAAGAAGGGGAAAAATAGTTAGAGAGAGCTTTTGCAGCCAGAGAGAGAAGTGAGAAGATGTAAGAAACTCTGCAGACACCAAGGTCAGTGCAGAAGGAGGGGGAGGAGGTGCTCCAGGCACCAGAGCAGAGATTTCCCCTCAGGCCCATGGAGAAGACCATGGTGAAGCAGGCTGTCCCCATGCAGCCCATGGAGGAAGGATGAGGGGGTGTAGAGATTCCACCTGCAGCCCATGGAGGACCCCACACCAGAGCAGGTGGAGGCACCTGAAGGAGGCTGTGGTCCCATGGGAAGCCCACACTGAATCAAGCTCCTGGCAGGACCTGTGGAG
>VXBL01002913.1:37961-76601 GCA_013400195.1 Aramus guarauna
TTTTTTGGTAGTAGTAGTGATAATAGACTGGTTGATCACAGTGTCCTGAAAATGTTTGGGAAATTATTTCTTTTTCCTTTTATTTTCCTCTCTTTGGTCAGAGAGGGTTGGCTCACCTGGTAAGAAATTCAAGAGAAGAAAGTAAGCAGAAATTCCTTATATTCAGTTGTGTTCAAGTGTGTTTTTAGGCCTGGGAATGTTCCTTATTCACATACGTATTTATTGTAAACTGTATGGATCTGTATGTAAACGGCTTGATGTTACAGATTTACCAATCATGTGTTGGACGTATGGTTGTAACAATTTTTTTTTTTTTCCAGAAAATCCCTTTGAAAGTGTTTTTCAAAGATATGGAGACAGCAGTGACACATAGCCAATTCTTGAATTAGGAACTGGGGTTGTACAAAAACACACTGCACGGTTTACAAAGCTCCGAAGGGAAAACTTTATTAGGCAGAATTCACATACTCCTTTTGGAGTCTGAGCAGTGCAACTACCACAGGGTGATACAGCATCTTTAAGAAAGAGAAGAGTTTTGTTAGAACCTCAGTTTTATCTCTCTTTTTGGAAAGAGGCGCAGCTCATCTCACAGTGTTAAAACTGCTGTATTTTTAAAAGAAACCACATTTTAATTGCAGGTCTCAACCTGAATATACCCGATGATGCTCAGCTTACCACATGCGGCAAGAATACAGCCTGTGGGAGTAGAGCAGCAGGACTTGCATTGATTTCAAAGCTTCTCTGCACTAGAGTTAAAAACTTTGTAGGACACTTTGGGTGGTTGCCTATCAAAATTGATGTTTAACATTTCTCCTCTCAGCAGCACCAACAGAAGTCAAGGGGCGAGGGGGTTGTAATAGATCACTTTGTGCTGGTTCTTGCCTGCTTGTTCTTTTATGTGCCTTTTTTTGTGTGCAGAAAGTTTTATACAGGAATGAGAAATTAGATAGATAAACATCACATGGCATTTCAGATCTGCATGTGGAGATTTGTATTCAAACCGTAAAGTGGTAGGTCAGAGACTGCTGTTTACAGCAGTGCTTGATTAGAGGGAAAGACTTTTTCAGAAACCATCCAACAAAATGGAGCTCTGTGGTACTGTCATCCCTTGAAGCGAGGACTCAGCCCTAATCCTTTCAGACCGAACCGACAGCAATTTACAAAATGCAGCCTTGTTAGCGTGATGTTTGCAAAGTTTTCTTCCTTTCATCTGTTCCGTAAGCTTCAGATTTTCATTTTTCTGTAACTGGCATTTGATTCTGGGGCTTCAGCTTACATCAGACACAGCCTTTCAAACACTGTGTCTTTAGTCCCCTATTGATGACTTGTAGCTATTGGACATCACTTGAAAATGTGACAGGAACCAGTCCCTCTTCTCAGCTAGATGAGATAAATGAGGTAGTGTTAATTAGCTATGGTCCATACTCTGCAGCACTCTGGGAATGCCGCCTTTCTTCACAACGCAGAGAAGTGGCAGAATACAGCCCTGCCTCGAGGGCAGTTTTTGAAGCCTGGTATGGAGATTTAACCACACAGTTGCAGTTCAAGCCAGTGACAATTGTGCCCCTAAGCTTCCAAACCCTGCTCATTGCTCTGAAAAAAAAATAACCTAGAAACATCTGACTCTGCAGTGCATAACAACAGAAATGTTTGGCACTTCTAAAGCAGTTAACATCTGCTCATATATTAGTTAATTAACAGAGCAATATTAATCTTTGGAGAAGCTTTATCTTTTTCATAAGATGTAAAAAATCAAAGGAGATAGCAGTGCTGACACAAGGATTACCCAGAGTGCACACTGATTTTGTCATTTTAAATTAAAAATTTGTCCAGAAAGAAAGAGCTGCATTTTGAAGCCTCCCATTGACTTAATTGTATCTTGGCTAAGGGCCCAAGTGTGACTTGTCCACATTAGTCACACCCTGTCTGGTTTTATATAAGATTCAGTTCCGCTTGACCCCTTCTAAATGACATCGTGCAGGTAGGATTGCAACCTGTTCTATGTCATACAAATACATATATATGTTGGCTTTGCATATGTATGTCTGACAAGTTGTCCTCCCAAATTGTTTAGAATTAGTTAGAAATGATGGGACTTCAGCAGCTATTAGTCGTTGTAAGGTAAATGTCATGAACTCCTTTAGCAGTAGTATCTATACAACTCTTCCAATACTAAACATTTTCCTCTAACAACACTTCTGTCAGAAAGGAACAGTATATTAGCATCACATTACTGACATGGAACTGAAATACACCAGTTGAATTTCAGCTCCAGATTCTAACACATACATTCAGATATCGGTATGTCTGCAAGATATCTAAGGTCCTGTTTTAGTTGATGGAGATCTAGTCCATAGAGCCTGGAAAGGGCTTGTCTTCACCCTAAGGTAGATACCTAGTGGCTCCTCATTGAATCACAGAAGGGTTGAGGTTGAAGGGACTTCTAAAGGCCATCTGATCCAACCACCCCCACTCAAGCAGGGCCACCTAGAGCCAGTTTCCCAGGACTATGTCAGATGGCTTTTGAATATCTTCAATGATGGATACTCCACGACCTCCCTGAGCAACCTGTGCCAGTGCTTGGTCATCCTCACAGTAAAAATGTGTTTCCTTGTTTGTGAGTAAGGCCCAGCGTGAATTTGGGGCTGACTCAGAGAAAGTGTGACAGGTCACACAGGACATGTCAGCTGGCACCTTCAGCTGCCCAGCACAGCACGATGCAGCAACAATGGTCCACGAGTAGAGCACCGTCTTTGTTCTGGGCCAGCTCTGGAGGTTTGCTTTAGGAATTAGCTTGATTGAGGACCAGTAAATCAAGGACCTCTGCAATGCATGCTGTTGGGCAGGCCAGATAAAGCCACAGAATGGTTTTGGCAGAGCCAAGAGTTGAACTCGTCTCCAAAAGACCACTTTTCTAACCGCTTTAGTCACTATACCATTCCTCCTCTTCATTCAACTAGAAGTGAAATGCAAAAAGTATAACAAAAATACCACTGTACGTGTTCATTCTGTAATCCAAAGGTTATGACTTGGTGGGAGACAGAGAATAAAACATTCATAAGGCACAGAAGCCTAACTTGTGCAATTGGTATCAAATTGTTCAGTAAAACACACGCACGAAGAGCAGACTGCAAATATCACTGTATTGATATAACGTGTCCACTGGGCCCAGCAATTGAAATGGCAACCATGCTATGGAGGGCACACCAGCCCCGAATTTAGAGAGAGTAATGAAAAGAGAGTCAACTGTGAGCAGCGAGTACTCAATAAAGACAAATGTTAGAGAGGCTATTTAGATAAGAGGAAGGGAAAAGCGTCTCCTTTCCTGAGAGAGAGATGTCTTTATTACATTAGATCTGGAAAGGCACTGTATGATCATTAAGAAGTCTCATTTTCATTTAAGAGAGGAAAAATAGAAATAAGCAATAGATCTCTGAATCTTCCTGCAAAAATAACCAGAGGTGTTACAGAGATCAAGGTAGTTTTAAATAAAATAAATCCCACCACTCCAGAATTCTGAAATCAGGCTGGACCTAGAAACAGAGGAGGGAAATATACAGATGTATACCTTCCTCAGGGTTTTCATTTTTGTTTCTAAAACCAAAATTTGATGTGCTAAAATAGAGAGGGAAAACGTACAGTCAAGTTATTTCTGATTCAGCTGGACTCAAGTGATGCTGAAAAGCCAGTTGGCAAACTTTTTCTCCATTTTGTATCCTCTTGTTGAGACAGCGCAGAAAAGCACCTGGCCATTTATCTAAATAAAAAAAATGAAGGTTTAACCTTTTTCCTGCTGTTGCATAATACCCTCACTGTGCTCGAATCTAAATTGTGTTGCTACCTAAATCCAGCTAAGAAGCTGGAATTTCTGTGCTAGGTTCCAGTTATAAGCAAATCACTTACTGTAAACATGCTTCTGTGCAGTGTGTGGAAGACTTTGCAAACAGATTTTTTTTTTGGGGGGGGGGCAATATGAGTGAGTGAGCTCAGCAGAACAATACTCAGTTATTTTTACGCTTACTCTGTGATATTTCTCTGGGGCAGCAATTTATAGGTGTAGTGAGCTGAAGCTCTTGCACTGGTATTTTGGCTGTTTATTTACTGATGATTACGTTTAGCTAATTTTGTTCTCTGCAATACTAGACCCTATAACTGCAACGATCTAGAGGGTGATTTGTATACAGCCCATGGTTCTTTTTCTGGGTTATGGTGCTTTACAGTGCCTTGGTCTCTGAACAGCGCAGGCAGTAGAGAAAATGCTATGTAAGAGCTTCTATTGATATGGAGCCATCTCTATTTTTTCTGTACAGCTGGGTTGCTGAAGTTAATGCTAAGCCAAGCTACTACAGATGCCTTAGGCCATCACAAGGTCCCTTTGGTTTAATTTATTGGTAAGCTGAGTGAACCTCTGGCCTGTAACAGTAATATCTGTCTAGCAAGAGGCAAATACATGGCATTGTATTGCATGTGCTGGGCAGTGCATGACATACGTATTCCAGAGCTCTCTCCTTTTGTGCTGTGGAACCAGGCAATTCTCCCTCAGCTCATCCCAGAGCTGATGCCTCACATGTATCAACCTGTGATTACCTCAGTAGTTCAAACTCACATTCAAATATGCAATTCTTTTCTCTCAAGGGCAACAATAGTAGTAATGTGACCAAATAACATCCTTAAAGCCTTGTATTTGTTGTTTAGGACCAGTGCATTTCCAGAAAAGAGTATCTGCAGGACAATAAAGTGCCCTGAATGCAAACCTAATCCCTCCCTGATGCCTCCTATTCCTCACATTGTGGGAAGTTCATTTTGCTCACTCCTGAACGTCTGGCTGACTCCCCAAGACAGCTGTGAGCTTTTGAACTTCTGTCTTTTGATGTCCAGTCCCTGTCTGGGCCAGAATGAAAGATGGAGATCTGTGGGGAAAGACAGAAAAGTCTGGTCTGGCCAAGTCAACGTATTTATATAGTATACATAAACCCTCCCTATATTTATATAGTATATTAGCAGAATATATTGATGTATTAACAGAACATATTAATTATAAGATAAAATGTTATTTCTGTGACACCAAAGAGCAGGGCCAGAGGAATCTCTCCCTCTCCAAACCCAACCTGGTCCCTCCCCTCTTTCTCCCCGGCCAGGCTTCCAGTCCCCAGGCACGAGCTGCCTCTGTGCCTCCTCCACTTCTCCTGCCCCAGCTGGGCTGGGGAGAAGCTGCTGGAAGGGGTAATTCGCCTGCCGTCTTGGTGGGGCAGTGGGGAGGTGCCACATACTGCAAAGGAAACGGGGTGCCTTCGGTGCAGAAATGAGTTGGACTGAGACCTTCAGCTGAGTCTTGTGTAGTGCAATAGAGAACATCTCTGAGTGACAGATGCTTATAGAGTACATCAAGGTGCCTGAATGCTTCCAATTTTGCTTGAAATGAAGGCCTCTACCATATGTTCCATAATGCTACACTGGCTCTTGATTAAGCTTGTTTGCCATTAGGTTTCCAATTTTTTTTTCTCATTTTTGTTTTGTCATTTGCAGCATGTACTTGCTTTTTTATGACCCTATTGCACATGTGCTTGAGTGTTCTGGCTTGTGCAGAGACTTTTTCTGCAATTGCTTATTCTGTGATTCTTCTTTACAGAGCTGCAAGCTCACATTAATGTCAATGAGTATCCTGATGTATTTGCATTTTGTGATTTAAATACGAATGAACAGATCCTTTTACTGATGTGCTCAGAGAGAGTGGTGAGGGGTGCAGTATAGCAACCTGGATGATCCAGATTTGTTATGACATTCTTCCTAAATTATTGAATCCATCTTGCTCTATGCTAATTAGATATCTCTGTTTGGTGATAAAACCAGACCTGGCAGAAAATGGGAACTTAATTAACTTTCATGAAACATTTAGACAATAATAGACCTATGAACAATTAGTAACCTGGATTTACAATGCACAGATCTTACAATCTCATTTATTTTTAAGTAGTTGTAAAATTAGTGAATAAATGAGCAATAAATGCAATATATTTGGATTTAAATAATTTCATGCAGTATGTTCTGGATTTTTTCAGTTGAAAAGTAGTTTGAATTATCTTTATTATGAAGATTATGGCATAATACGAAAATAAAAATGTGTGCCCTAATGAATCAAAATGGATTAAGTTATTGAGAAGCTTGTATAGGATTTTATTTGATCCAATTTCATTGAATATTTTCCTTAATGATCTTGAATAGGGAGGAAGTGGCATGATAATGAAAGTAGCAGTGTTATTGAGACCAGAGAATAAATGCAGATAATAAATGCTACAAAGGGATCTAGACCTACGGGAAATTTAAGCAGAGAATAATAAATTAAAATAAAACTTAAGAGATGCTAAGTAGTAAATACAAAAGCCAGGGACCTGCAAGAGCAGAAACTCTGTATAAATCGAAGAGGATTCAGAAAAGAAGGAGAAAAATTGCTTGATCACTATAGAGATGGGTGCCAAGAAAAGATTAAAAGGGCAATTCACCTGCCCTGCTTTGTGATGAGAAGAGCCAGCCATGGTCACGGCTCTTATATTCGTAGGTGTTGGTTCATGTGAAATCTGTGTCAGACTTCTGAAAGGAGCTTTACTGGGATAATGTGAGAGCTGTGCATCTTGCCTGCTGACACATTTCTGCAAACTGGTTCTGCTCAAATGCTCCAGAGGAATTGCACTTTGGTACAAGCCTTGCACATGAGGTATCTTGGGAGGGAGAGCAGGCATTTGTGAAGGTTTGAAAGGCGTGAGCTGAAAGCATCAAAAGCAACGCCAGCAAGACCAAATTCCAGTCTGTCAGAATCAGCGCAGTAGTTTCAAGAGCAATGTAAGGAGCAAATGAAGAAGACATCCAAACTAAAACCTCAAATCCAAATGCTTCACAACTGTTTAGATTCATGTACAGACTTTGTGCTCACTTTCATTGTAACAAAAGAAAATACACACTGGATGTGAACACCTCCCAGGTGGTGGTGAAGATCTCTTCTTGATTTTCCCCCCACCTTATAGTACCAGGATCCCTCTAACTGAGTAGTGTTGGGTTTTATCCTTTTTTTCTGCACTGTCTTCACAAGTCCAGGTCTCTTCCACCCCTCCAGTCAGCCGAGGTCAGCTCAGCAGGAAGACAAACCTGCTCTCCAGGAGCACACTGCTGATGTGGCACTGTAGTATGTTAAGTCTGCGCCTGACCTGGACCACAAATGAGCATTAGCAGGGGATAGAAACAGAAGCAGGCTCTTTTTCTACCCTGTTTCAGCAGAGTGTCGTTGCATGTTTTTTTTACTTTGGTTTCAAAATCAACAAAGTAGGACATTTCTGTCATTACCACAATCAAGATATGACGGTAAGATGGTATCGTTTGTTTGTATCTCCTTTTACCCATCACTCTGCAGACACGGTACCACGTCTGCCCAGTCTCTGCGTGCTGCAGTTCAGCTCCAGAAGGTGACCACAGGTGGGGACAGCCTCAGAGCTGCTCCAAGTTCCCACCAGTGCAGCAGGGATGTCTGTGTGCTGTGCACAAAAATGTGAGGTATTTAGGGTTACATTCATCTTTAAAAGACTTTCTTTAAATAGAAGTAAAAAGATAATTGCAACATGATTCACAGCAGAGGTTAGCCACCTCATTTTCGGGTGGTCAGGGAGAAAGAAGGAGGGGACAGGAGGAATAGGTGTCAAGTTTTCAGTTCCTGACCCATTACCCAGGTGTGGCAGGGACTGTGTGACCCTGTGTGAGCCACTTTGGTGCCTGCTACGGGCTTGAAGTTCAAAACCAGAGACAAGTGCTTCAGCCTGCCTCGTAGGCAAAGGGCTGCCTTTGGTAGCTGCTGGCAGCCTGTGGTTCGAGCATGGGCAGCGAGCGTCCCCGCTGCCCCAAGGCAGAGCTAGCGCCTGGCCGCGCTGGCTGATGCACAGATGCAATTGCTCGTCACTCTTTTGAACCCAGATGCCAGTGTCTATTTTAGGCTCTGTAATGGTTGGATCAAATGCAACACTCTGTTTCTGTTCCTCTGACAAATCAAGGCAATATTCTTGCTCGTTCGTAGGCTGGGGGTTGTCCTCTGCTGCTTCCCAGAGTGAGGCCTGTACCTATTAGGAACAGTATATATAATAGTAATAGAAAGCCTAATATGAGAACCTGCAGCATGCCCTACATAAAAGACTTTTTTACAGTATTTTATTTCTTCTTGCGAGAACTGTGTCTCCCAGAAAGTAGCTCAGAGATTGACTGTGCATTAAAGCCTCATGCCCTGCTGTCATTGCACGTAAATCTAATTAAATTAAAGGTTCAGATTAACCAACACAAAGGTCTTCTCTGTAGGACTCAGTCCCACGCTTTCTGTTGTATCTCATTCCATCAATTTATTCAGTGTCATGTCTCATTACTCTGCATCACTCACTACGCTCTGAACAATGAGACGCAAATCGTTCCTGCAGTGCCCTGGCACCACCACAGCAAACAGCACTTGAGGGCATCAGCAGCTCGCTCCCAGGACTGTAATGGCACCTCTGCAAAAAGTTCAGATCAGAATTGTTTGCTGGGGCTACGTGAGAGAATTTGCTAACGCACTTCTCTAGGCAGGCGTTTACTGCAGGACAGAGCTGGAAGTGTGAGAGCATTGTCAGATGCTTTTTTCTCTATAATAAGCTTACTGAGCTAAAACTTTACTACTCTGGAAAATTCTCTGCGCTTTCATTTTGTGCTTTGCCTTGTCTGAAAATTGCCATTTTGGGGAATGGACATTGAATATGTATACTTTTAACTTAAAATAATTACTGGTTATTTTCAAATAACTCTTGGGAATCCTACAGTTTCTGCTATTTTTTAGCTGAACTGAGCTGAACTGAGCTTTCCTGCTTCCATCAGTTTACATGATTGCACCATCATATTTTCTGTACTTTTTGTTCCATTTTTTTACTCACTAGTGTATTGTGGTATCACTTACGTGCCAGCCTGAACCTTCCATTCTTTAAGTAGACTTCCATTTCTTTCAGTGAACAGTTTTTCAGTAGCTCTTTTGCACAAGTTTTATGCATGCAGAAGAACTTGGTCACTTGAATGTTTCGCTTCTGATTGCCTGCACTTTAAGAATTTCTCTAATGATGTCTGTTGAGATGTATATGATAAGAAAGTCCTATAATGTCACCTGTGTACATTGAGAGAGAGAGGTTATGATTTTATATTCTGAGGTGTATAGATATACATCTGAATTGCTACCCACAACCAGGTAAGAATGATCACATGTGCAAAAGCAAGTTGTGAAAGAAGTTGATAAGCTGCATTTTTTCAATAAATAAGTAAATAAATAAATAAATAAATGTGCCCTAACTGCATCTTAATTTAAATATGAGTCAAAAATATTATGTTATTGATGAAACTTCAACAAAATAGCACACACCAAACTATGATATATGAACAGAATGTTATAGGGCATACGAAGCAAAACTTTTCTCAGCCTCATTGAGGCTGTTGTAGCATTGTGTCCTCTTTCAGGCACCAGTCTACAAGTTCAAGGCAGAGCAGCTGGAAAGAAGTCAAGGGAGAAGTACAAAAATGCCTGAAACCTAAAACCATGGACTCGGAGGGAAGGCTGAAAGAACTGGTTTGGACAGAAGGAATTAGAGAAGTTACTGAAGTGAGACACAATAATCTTCAAATATGTGAAACAGAACTGCACAGAAGGCATTCAAATGTTCTCCATATCCATTACAAAGATGAAGTAATTGGCTTAAATTCCAACAAGGGAGATTTAACTTAAGCATTAGGCATGTAGCCTACCAGTGCGGCCAGCTGAGCTCTGGAGCGGACTGCTGGGGAGTGTGGGGTTTCTCCATCACTGGAGGCTCTTAAGAACAGACAAGCATATGCCAGGCTGGCACAGATAGAGCCTGTCCTGCCTTGTGCATCGTGATGAGCTAGGTGACCTCTAAACCTCTTCCAGCCTGGTTTTCTTCAGTCCCAAGTAGAATTCTGACAATGCTTACTGCTGTCTAATAAGGACAGCAGTGAAAACCCATTCCTTGATGGTGATTTGATTGGGATGCTTTTACTACAAATGCTAGCAACTTTTACTTGTACTTTCAGGTTTTTACTTCTACTTTTATGGGTGAGGAAGAAAGGGGGCAAAGGTAGAGGATGGACTACAGTTTATTTAGTTGTGTAGTCTCTTTGTTACTCTGTCTAGCTAAAACCAGTAAAAACGTCGATACAGGTTCCAACTGTCATTTCTCTCAATCAGAAATTAAACTCGCTTCTGCCAGCTGGGTCCCTTCCTTTTGATTGATACAACAACACTGAGCTGTTCATCATTTTTCTTTGCTCGTCAGCCCAGAGAAGCAGCTCATTGAAATTCTTTGGGGTGGTTATTTTGTGAGAAGTGCTATAGAATTGCAAATCATTGTAGTTGGTTAATGAAATACCTCTCAGGAAGTAACAATATCTTTTGGCTACCCAATATCTCTTCTATTGCTTCATCTTATTTCCAATGATTCTTGAAAAAAATGAGGTTTTTGCAGTTCTTTTCACTTCTGATGACTTTTTAGTCCTGTTTTCTGTTGTTTGCCAGGTGCTGGAGCTGACTAAATTATTTATTTGGAATATATAATCTGACGAATGTGCCAGCTTCTATTTGAAAATAGTTTTGAATCAGCAGAGATTTCTGCAAATGTGGCTGGTATTCATAAGTGGTTGCTAGATAGTTTGGAGGAACCTGCTGATGGCTGGTAAACCTCAACAATTCATTATTCAGATAGTGTAACTGAACTGTTAAGCCTCAGTGTTTCTGTTCCCTGGCTAGAGAATTAGAAAGGTTTTAAACAGGTAAATGGTGAATAACAAATGAAGAGTAATAGTCTTGTGTGCAGGAAAACCCTTCTGCACAAAATGAAACTCAACAACTTTCATCTGTAAGTAAAATCCCGTTTGTGTGCACGTTTGCAGACATATGTGTACATTCATGCCTATAAAAACCATTTTGTATTCAGGTGCTGGCTGCTCTGCTTTTGAGCCAGATGCAGCAGAACAGGGGCCATCTCCCCCCTTCAGATTACCTCCGACTCCCTCTTGACCTCTGAGGGGCTAAGGAAGCTGAGATGTAGACGACAGGCTTCACGGCACATTAGCCCCTTTCCTACCATGGGCAAATGTATCGGGGTACATTGCACGGCTGCTTCAGAGCCTGCAAAAAGTAGTCATGTTGGTTTAAGAGGAGGTTCCCAGACATTTAGAGTCATTTTCCCCAGTGTGCTCAAAACATCTGCCTTGGCTCAGCAGATGTGACGTGGGGCCTCAGGTAGCAGCAGCTGGTAACCACAAAGGCCACCCTGCAGTGCCCACAGTGGTGGGAAATGCTGGTGATGGGAAATGCTGGTGACTGGACTACTGAAGTCTGTTTTGGTGGCTGGGGGACTGCACGGGATGCATCCTACAGCGTATCTTGGCAATGCACAAGCTCAGGCTTGCTTAAGTGATCCTTGAGAACTTCTGCAAGAAAGCAGCCAGCAAAACTTAGATCAGCACTTGCTAGTCAAAATACATTTGCCCACAGCTACGTACCAGTGATATCCCAGCTAAACTTTTAGAAAACTCCTTGTCCCATTGCTAACTCTGCACACTGGATGCTGCTCCACTCAGTATCTATTACAACCTTCTGTCACCTCTTCTTTCTCAGCATCTTGTAGTTTCCTAGTACTTAGACTTTGTTTTTGATTGATATAACCAAAAAGTCTGGATCTTTTTATACTGATTGCTAACACAGTCTGCATTTCTACACTAGTATTTGTAATATTTCTATTACAAGCAATCATCATCCTTTCTGTCTAGGAGATGCAGGAATCTTTGTCTTTACCACAGTGCAAAAACTTCAATTTTCTTCCTGTCTGCACCATTGATTTCCCACGATTCATATCCTCTAGTTGTTATGGAAAAAATGAGGCTTTCAGTACCTTTGCATATTTTGAGCTACTGCAAGTTTTTCCATACTTGCATGAAGGAAGACAGAGTTCCTTCATGTTCTCCTAGTTCCTCTGGGTCAGCTTCCTTGCTGAAAGAAATATAATTTCTGTGTCTGAACTATTGAATGAAACTATAGCCCTTACATTTTGTCTATTATTCTATTGGTTTGCATCTTGTTGTTAATTACTGAGTTACATAGTTTACTACATTTGGAAATAGCCCATATTTCTCAGTAACTTTTTGTCCTGACTCTACCATTGCACCATCGCAGTCGGAGTGAGGAATAACCTGCCATCAGTGAACTGAAGGTCACTTAGGATGCTCTGCCACAGAAAATCAAATCCTCCCTTGGCAAGCTTTACAAAATTATGAGAATACTGGGAGATGTTTTGGTCTTTTTTTGTCCTGGGATTGGTGAAATGAAGAGTTGGCCATGTGCTAGCTTCCCCTGCCCGTCAAAAAGCGCAAACATCAGCAAGGCTGGCCCTAATTGTTAATCTTGGCTGTGTAAAAAATCCCTGATTTTTATTTTTGCAAACATGCAGATTTTCCAATGACACCTGAGATGTACCAGGCATGGAACAACAGCTCACAGGCACCCCGAGTACCTTTTTTGTCATTGTGCTCCATCTGGCTATCCCAGAGCAGTGGCTGTAGCTATCCCTGGGAGAGGAACTGAGGGTTTGAATCTCTCAGACCAAAGAAGACATGGTCTCTGGTTTTCGGTCCCCTAATTACTGAGCTGTTTTCCCATAAGGAATGTCATGATTGCCTTGGTCTAGTTTGAGGCTGTGGGTTGTAAAACCTGATCTCCCATATATACCTCACTCAGGACACAAGGATGGAGTCTCATCTCTGGAAAAAAGAGAAACACCAAGCCTGGTCCTCTGCAGTATTCCCCTTCAGTGGATTTAACCGTTCTGCATGTCAGGTGCTGGCTCATGGGAGTCCCTTGGAGTCTCCTCTACCTCCTCCGTTGGTGCTTGGAAGATCAGGGCTGTGTTTGCCACCGCTGACTGCAGACGTCTCGTACTTAGGTGTTGTGAAGAAGAAAGTGGCAGTGCCAAAGTCCTTTAGATACAGCCCTTAGCACTTATGCGAGTTTAATTATTTAGTTCTTTTTTCCTCCATACTGCTTAATTTAAATGTATTATAGCTTTTATTTTTGTGTTCATGTTAATCTGTGCATGTTCAGCTTCTACTTTCCACCCATTTCCACAAACCCAGTAGGAAGTGCAGGCAGCTTTTTCCCAGCCACACTGAATTTCAAGTGTTTCCATATAATTTGTCACTGCTCATCAGGATGATTCAGATTTTTTTAAAATGTTGGTTTATGGCTGTTTTCTGCAAGTTGCTTAGGTGAACTTGAACGGAAGGTAGTTCTTAAATCTTGTATTTGACTCTTGGAAATAAAATTGTAATTATCAAATAGGGAAAGAAATGGCAAAGTGCCTAAATTAGTCTCACTGATGACTTGCTCTCACTGATGTCATATTCTCAGCATACAATAACCTGCTCTGAGGGAACCCTCAGCCTTGCTGGAACATAGCTCCTCTGGTGAACTGGGCCACCAGCACCAGAAACACATAACTAACAAATTAAAGTAACTGAATGTTAGATGACTGTGCTTGCACACTTAGGTGCTGTCATATCATCTGACTTTGTAATGAAAATAATGGCATTGAAATCAGATGCCTGAATCAAGGATCAACACTTACCACTTGATAGGCTTGCAGTTTGAGTACCCTGTTCGATTAAACCCATATTTTTTTAGGAAACGGAGGGTAAGAAGTTCATGTTAGGACAGGATTTTAAGTGAGAAGGGAAAGGCGAGGTGGCATCTGCAGTGGGAACGCTGTGTTTATTAACTCTGCCACTCTGATTGTAATCTGTAAATACAAAATTGGGGCTGCAGTGACTAGACTGTGCTTTTTATTCACTTCTGATAGAAGATGTTGGTGAAAAAAGCAGGCAAACAGCTCAAATCATAGGAGCAGGCAGCTGAATACAAATGGACTGGTTTCTGTGGGTGAACTGGTGGGCTCTACTCAATACCTTCAGCTTGTCACTATTACCTGTGCTTTACAGACACAAGGCACATGATTTCTGCCGTTGGTAGGGAATATGTTTTATTTTACTTCTTCTGCCAATTAGGATTTTGACTTTCATATGCTGGGCTATTGTGTCTTCAGGTATTTCCTAGAAATGATGCTCTGTTTTGGGTTGTAACATAATTATTAACACTTGGGGGAATTGTAGCACTCTGTAAGCTATTAGGCTTACATTCCCCCCTATAATGTGCTAAACAATAGCCAAGAAAACAGAATCGCTGTGTTTCCTTCATGCTTTTCGTTTCCTAGCTATCCAGGCTTTGCCAAGCCCAGTGCACATAGCAGTATTTAATTTAAATACAATGCAAATGTGGATGCACATAAAAGATCAGCAGAATTAATTAGGTTCGGAGTGCTGGGAGAGCCATTGGGAAGGTTCTCACCAGGCTGATACTCCCCGTCAGCATTTCCTACCCACTCTGCTGGGTCTGTAAGCTCTGGATGACATCTGACTCAAGCACTCCTTTAATTTATAGCAATGACAATTAAATGGCAGTTCTCCAGCCTCCACCCGAGGGGATAGAGCTATAATAGGCTTTAGAGGTAAAGCTACTATATTGCAGGATGAATTTTGTATAAAACACTAATGTTAACACGTTGATGCCCTTCAGCAAATATAGTTATTCAATAAGTTAAAGCTTTTTATGATATTCTCCTTGACATTTAATAGCATACTTTAATAACTTAATGTACCTATGCAGAACTTTTTCTGCTGGCATCTAGCAATCCAAAGTAGCTCTAATTTGCAGGTGTTATTTGCTGTGTTTATGATGAACTAATAAAATTAATCAATCAACGGCTCCATACACATTGGAGGTTTGAATACTTCTTTGATTTCCGTAATCACTTACTTTAATGGCTGACAAACCAGAGCTGAAACAACATTTGGTTTTAGTGCAGAGAGTAGTCATTATACAACTGTTTTGTTGGTGCTTTGAGCAGTGGTCGCTCTTGTTCTTTATGCATCTGTAGCTTAGCTAATTCACTGGGACCAATTCACCCATTACTCTGAAAGTCCTTTAAAATTTAGTAGACTGAATCAGTTTGGGGTGTACGGATTTGTTACGTGATTCTGTAGCTGATAATGGAACGATGTAAGACAGAGGGACATTCCTATGATAGGGTGGCAAGATCTGCCAAGGTGCTTAACAGAAAGGGAACCTTGGTGCAAAATTTTATATATTTATTTGGGATGATGGTTGGAGGTGAGAAAGGAAAGCTGCAACTGGGACCTTATTCTTTATTGCTTTATTCAGATGAGAACATGGGCAAATAGTGGTGTTTGGTAAAAAGATATGATTCCCCTTTTGCGTGGCAGACTGCAAGCTGTGGCTGCTACTGCCCCACGGTTCTGTGCAGGAGAGGACGGGTTTAGGTTCTCCATGTGAGCCTCACCACATGGGGCCTGTTTACATCAGGCAGGCACTGCACATTACTTCACTGCTTTCTTTTAAGCTGTTTCTGCCCAGCAGTCAGATTGCAAGTTGCTTTTCTGACTATAGCAGGTTGCTGGATTGCACTGCAGTGATGGAGTCTATGCTGATTTCTTTTGAAAGATACCAGTTCTAAAATGGGTATTTGTCACTTACCTCATGTAGCTCAGAAACGCTCATCATTGCATCGCTGTTGGGTGTCAACAGGTGGGGTAAGCTACCTTCAGGAGGCTGTCCCCCAGCACTGGTGTGTTCTGTAACAGGGAATACTGATGAGATTGAATCATGCTTTAAAATAGTGGAAGACAAGTGTCAGAAGGAAGAGAGTTAAGGATTTTTCCTTTGTGCTTTTCATGTCTTTTGATCTGGCATATAACTGACAGAAGGTCCTTGACAGGGTCAGAGGGACTACTTTTAAGACACTGGACTCCTGCAGTCTGGATACATTTGCAGCTGGAATTGGCTAGTGTGCAGTCTGGCTGACATTTCTTTGGCCTCTTTCTGTTTAATTCCTGCACACTTTGATCACACCAACCTTTTCCTGTTCAAATTATAATGCATTGAACATCTCTTGTGCCAGCCCTCAGCCACACCTGCATAAAACCTCTGCTGTGGGAAGGGGCCAACATCTTTAATAAAAAGCTCTCCTCTTCTGGGGATCTGAAGAGGAGTCTGCTTCATCCTGAGGTCCAGCTTTCCCTGCTAGATTTAAGCTGCAGTAACTCCTGTTTGAGCTACGCAAATGGAATCAGGGCCAAAGGATCTTTCCCAGCATTTATTAATTTCTGTTCTATTTTTAACTATTGATTTTTGCAATCAAATCCCACATGTTACCTTTTGTCCAGTCAGCACTGCCCCACAATCAAGTCTTTCATTAAAATTCATTGTTGGAAATGCCAAAAAAAGAAATATAGATCTTCATCTGAAGGCAAACATTTTGGCCATATAAGCCGCCTGGTCAAATTAATTCTTCCTGTTGGGGACAGCAGGAATGGGTGCCAAGATTTTAAGACTATTTCAATTTGCTTTAATTGGGTATATAATTGCTTTTCTACAACTAATCAATTCCCATACTATAACTGTGATTATCAAATAATGGAAGGACTGTTTAGAAATTTTGAAAAGCAAGATTTTGTTAAGATTTTGTTAAAGAAAAATCTCTAAACTATTTAAATTTATTTTCATTTCATGCCAAAGGATTTTTGCTTTCTGCCATCCTAAGTCAAAGGGCAAAATGCACAAAGGCAATTGGCAAAGATAAATATCTTCAGGATGATTCATAACATCCAGGGAAAGACATTCTTGTCTGATTCAAAACATTGCCCGATGTCTTTTTGTTCTGGAGTAAGTGGAGGCTTGTAGATTGTGACTGCAGTTGTCATGGCATAAGGAGGGAAAACTTGCTGACTTTATCAGCAGTGGATAGAGGAGGATGTGCACAAGCCAGCGGGAAATGCCTGAAGCAGTTTCAGACAATGTGAGGACTTGCAAACATAAGTCATCTCCATGGGGACATAAAATCTGTTGCATCATAAGAGGACAATGCGGTACTCTCATTCCTTGGACCGTTGCTTTTGTGTCCAGACAGATTTGAGCACAGACCTCAGGCTTTAATGGCCTAACCAAGAAAAACAATAAAAATTTGACAATAAAAGCCTGAAGAGGTGGTTCTCAGCAGTTGACATGGTGCAGTAACATCCCACCCAGCTGAATAGAGAAGCTGACACCTCTTAGGGCTGCTGTGGCAGAGGGACTCAGACCAAAGACTTTGCATTCTTCACATTTGCTTTGTGATCAAGATTTGTCATATGTATATTTCCGTGACAGCAGACCTTCTGGGCTGCCATGTCACCCTAGGAACTTCCTAGAGGTGGGTAAGACCAGCCAGGGAATGGGAGAGGTGCAGAAGATGTGGCAAGGAGCAAGACATCACAGGATCATCTGGGCATTTTCACAGACCCACAGCAGAAGAGCTGCAAAGAAGACCTGATAACTTATTTGCTGCCTCAGACTGGCTATCGTTGGCTCAGAGCTTCCACATATCCCTGGTGTGAAGTTGGGTTTGGGTAAGTCATAGCGTATCAACTGATCCTCTTGAAAAATGAACCCAACTGATTGAATAGGAGGATGTTAAACACATTTGGTCTGTTGCTGTTGGAATATAAGGAAGGCTCAGTAAAAAAAAATCAGGTGATTTGAAGCAAGGCAATGCTGGTGTTTTCTGTGTGATAATAACAACAATCCAGATCACAATCCTGCCAGCACTATCTCTTTTTTGTGTGGAATATTTAAGGCACAGACAGAGAAAAATTTTGTCCATACAAGTTGTGTGACAGCCAACAACTCAACTCAGAGCTTCTGCCTCCATGACTTGACCACCCTGCAATGTATTTGTTAAAAGCTGGATCCCAATCTGCATTGTTTTGCAGCTACAAAATGACATTATTTTCCTCATTTCCCCATGGACGCTGTGCTTCCAAATGTATCCCAACAAAACAGCAATTAACATCAGCACAGGCTGACTAATACATGCCAAAAATTGCCAGAAGTATAACCTGCATCCAAATGGGTAGATAATAAACCTGTCACCATGGTAATCCTAAGCTCAAACAAGAGTTTTCTTATTCACAGTCATGAAGACTAGAAAGAGAGTCTTAAAAGACGCGTCATCCACATGGCAGAACAGAAAGAGAAAAAAGCAGTTAAATGAAGTTCTGTCTGTGGAGCAGAGAAGCCGGTTATCCATAACAATCTCATTGCCTGCAAGATGCAAAAGCCGGATTTGTGGTGGTGTGAAATAATAATGAACAAGATGGGAGTGAAGGCAGAGTCTGGAGAAGACAAATCCTGCCATTAGACTGTGACTACGAAGTGGAACTGGGGGAAAAAATGAACGGGAGAGAAAAAAAAATCATCTGTGAAGCCAGCAGCAAACAATTGCCACAAATAGCTGCAAATGCTGGAAATGAACTTCAAAGCAATTACTGAAGTAAATTAAGTGACAGTCAACATTCATATCAATGGACTGAGAGCTTTTTCCAGAGAAGGAATGGGATGAAAAGTCTTAGAAATGAAGAAAAATGGAACTTTTCATTTGAACACTTTCAAGTGCAAGGCCCAGGCATTACTTCAGAGCTTTGTGTCTGGATTTGACTGGATTTGGCCCATTCCTGGGCACCGGCCAACCCTGCTGCTCAGTGAAGTAGTGATGCATTTGGCCTGGGGAACTGTGCGGATGTTTCACATCTCTATCAATTCTCTTCGCAGTGAAAATGCAAATGGGAAAACGCAAGAGATGCTCATAAACAGTATGGCCTTGTGGTAGTGAGGTGCCCCAATGCCTATCTTCAAGCTCTGGGAATGGTGGACACTCCAGCCATTTTGGCTGGCTAGCATGCCCTTCAGACCCAGAAACCTCTGCTAGTAATTGTACATGTCAAAGCACCCTCACATGTTGCCAGTTCCTTCTAGTTTCAGCACAAATTGAACCAACATAAAAATAATTATTCAAATAAATGCTTCATACTTTTGGTAGATGTGTACTATATCAAGGGAATTTGGTTTGTTGATTTAAACTGTTTTGACCCCATCAAAAGTTGTGCTTTGGACCTCCCTAGTCCAGGCTATGGCTCATCTTGCAGCATCCACTGGGAGATGCGTGGGGATCTCCGTCTGGCTGTGCAGCGGGGAGCAGGATCCCGTTGGCTGTCAGCAGGGCTCCAGGTCTGGGACATGACACGGTCCCTTGCCTGATCATACAGAAGGACCATTCTGGGAGGTTGCAGTCTCTATGTCTGTGCTCTGCTCACACCTTGTGACCATCTCTTCTGCTTTGGGACATATGCTGTTTCCCTGTGCTCAAACTTTTTTCTTTAGGTTTCCACATGAAAGAAAAGTTGGATTCAAAACAGCAGCCCACCTCCGGAGGAATTAATCCAGTGAAAACCAAGACACCAGCGCTGCACAGACCTACGCTGTCTACCTGTTAGTTTCCTGGTGTTTACAATGTTTGGTTTGACCTGTGCTATAAATCCTAAATGGCCTGGGGGCTGCCTACCAGCAGTGTCTCTTTCCATGTGCTGCCCATAGCAGAAGCACTCCCCAGAAGGTCCTGATACTATTAATCTCTCCTCAAGAGAAATTAAAAAGTCCTAAAGCCTTTCCTTGTCTCTAATCCTTTTGTTGTCTTTCTGTCATTTGATTCAGTTTTAATCTGATTTTTGAGCTAGAGCTGACCAGATTTGAAAGTAGTATATAATGAAAAGATGGTTGGTTTATTTACTGGCATTAGGTTATGGAGGCTGTAGAGTGTATGTGTAATTTTCAGTGATGGTCAGAACTGCAAAACCAAATAAAAAAAGTCTGCCTGAAGTCATCATAACATTTTTTTGTCATGTTGCAGACAGGCTATTAACAGCCTAGGAATCTCTCTTGCCCTGTATCTCAGCTGATTTGAAATATGATAGAAAACAAGCTTCCAGTACTGCTAATAGTGCATAACATTTTAACAGCTGCTGTGTTTCATCATAAATCTATGTATTGGGGGGAACAAGATAAGAGTCAGTGTGTGCGGTGAAATCACATAAGCACTGATTTTAAAATATTGTGAGGGTTAGAGGGGTGAAATGTGCGGCAGATTAAAAAGAAAAAAAAGCTATTGTGGCTTTTAAAAATGACTTTGCAAAGCAATATTTCAGTTTTGCTTTCAAGAATTTGCTGTGCAGACTGTGGAAAGGAAAGTCTGCAAAGAAGTTCTGGCTTCTGCCGGTGAGCCACAACCTGCTCATCCAAACCAAGCAACCACCTATCAATGTCAGAGCCAAGGAGGGAACTGTGCAAACCCAGTGACAATGGTCAGGAAGGTGCAAGTGCTAGAGACAGTCCGGCCATAGAGAGAGGGAGCATTGGTCCCCAGCACTGGGCATTGGTCTCCAGCTTGGCCAGACTCAAGAGGGTTTTGCTTTCCTTCTGCAGTGTTGCTGATTGCAGTGGGACTATGCCAGCCCTCACCTTGGTCATATCCCATTCTGCTGAGCATAGAAGGTGATGTTTACCTGATATGGATGTTTTACAGAGGCAAAACACTAATCCCTGTCCTTCCCAAGTCAATCAGTAGGCCTTCCGATGGTTTTCAAAGCAGTTGTGCCAAATCCTGAGCAGCCAGTGTCTGTGGTGCATGCTGAAGAGGAAAACCAGAATTCTTTAAGTTTATCGGCTTTTGTAGTATTACCCCAAGGCACCACAGTGTAGAATCAGTCCCTTTCCAAACCCTGCTGGAGGTAGAAATGTAATTACTGTTGCCTTCAGTACAGAAAAGCTTCTAAAAGCTTTTCCATTTCTGGGAACAATGGTCTGTATATCTCTCTACGCTGATGATTAATGCACCTCCTTCTCTGTCCCTGTCACTTGAGTCAGTCATCTCTCTTTCCTGGAATATGTGTGCGTTTAGCCGTATGCATAGAAGTACATAAAGACTGGGCAGACCTCACCTGTCAGAGACTGTAGGGGGCACCTCCAGGCTGTGTAAACACCTGAAGAGAACTTGCCCAAAACTGCTCACTTTTGGGATAAAGCTAAGATTTTTTTTTTCTTAGAGAATTTGACTGAGGGAGGGACATATATTATCCTTGTCTCAGGAAATCTCAGAGCCAAGAGGCGCTTGAGCTTTGCTGTGCCTGAAAAAGTAGGGATTTTAATGCATAAGAAAACTGATTTTCTTGATGACTGATTTTCTCAGAAAAATTCAAGGCAAAACCCCCAAAATCTTCAGTATTTTGTGTATCTAATCAGTGGCAAGAAGTTTCTCACATTTCTCACATACAAATCTCATTTGGATCATCTTTATGTTGTCTTTTTCACTATCTTGCTGCTGATGTCTGCTCTAGGTGAGTTTGCTTGGGCTTTAGCAGCCTTCTTGTGTTGTCCTTCAGAGATTTTCACAGAATGATCTTGGAATTAAATGCTGGTAATGATGCTTGGGTTCTAACGGTACTGTGGGACATATGCAGATGTAGACAGAAGGTCAGTACTGATTTTTCCTATGTCGTATATCTATTGGACCTGTCCTAGGAACAGATGTTCGCTACAGGTTTGCATGAGGAGGTCATTTGTTGAGCTGTCGAGTCTTGTGAGCCTTTCCCAGGAATAACAACTTTATCACCATCACATTAGATGTGCCAAAAATGTTTATTAACACAATCACCTTCTGTCCGAGCAGTTATGTTTTATGAATAGAGAGGATAAAATTTATATTTTTGGTCTTAGAGCAGCCTTTATTTTACATTAATGAAAGCTGCAACCAGTCCTCTCCCCTCCCACGTGGGAGATGTGTCGTCTGCCTGACAAGCTGCAGTGGTGTTTGAGAACAAAATGGCTTCAGCCTCTGTCCTTGGGTCAAAAAGCTTGGGAACAGACAGGTAAGCACGCAGGCATCAAAAGCACCACAGCGTTCCAGTGCGTCATCCACCACACACGTCTCTGACATGTAAAACGGTGTAATTCTGTCCGTGAGAGACAGAGGAAATTATGCTGCTACTAATTTGCTGTACATGAAGCCAGGTAAATTGGCTGGTTGAAAAAAAAGTTGTGCACAATATATTAAAGGCAATTTGCTGTGTGAGTTGTAGCACAATGATTTGACTCTTAAAAATAAAACTGTTTGTTTTACTGGGTGTACATATGAGAGGAACTAGAGGGATTTGTGATCTGTTATTGTAGAAAATGGCCTTTTGGGAAGAGGCCCACAAAGTGAAATCTGTCTCAGAATTAAATGAAATATCTCATATGGAAAATCCGACCCTCTCCCTCTGTGATCTGCGGCGTCTTCAAGGCAGCGCTCCCAGGGATGGAAACCCGCCCAGCAAAGTGTTAAATAAACAAACTTTTGAAATTTCAAACAGGACAACCTACTTTCAGCTGCTTGGCCTAGCACAGAGAAAGGAAAATGAAGAGTGCAAAATCCAGCATGCTAGAACTGCTTCTTACATACTTTTCCTCTCTCTTTATCCGTGTGCAAACAAAGCACATTTGTCCTGCAAACAGCAGAGGTCTGCAGATACCAACTGGAGCGTTTCTGCTCAAGGCAGTAGTCCTTAGTGTGACTCGTCTGTTTATTAGGTGGAATTTTCTCGCCCAGCTGAATTAAGTATTGGTGCACACACGCACAGGCACAGCACCGGGTCACCCAGTGCTTGTGCTGCCGTGGGGGGTGGTCTGCTGGTTCTGGTGGTTATTGGGAGCACAAACCGTGACTTCTCTACAGGCTTTTTCTCTGGATTTTTTTGTTTGTTTGTTTGGCTTTGCCCACAGTCAACTATTTTTCCAGGTCACAGCTAGCGCCTGGAAGTTGCTGGGTTTGTGCAGACGGCCTTGACCATAACATTTTTCTTAGAAACTTCACTATGTGTGAAGTGTGAAACTTAAATCTCTGGTAATTTTTTCTTTTAGCAGACATTGGCAGTTGTTGTTTTATCACATGCCTCTATTCCTCCTAGTCTTCCTTGAGAAAGGATCTGTTACAAGAGTTTATCCCCTCCAAGAGTTGTATCTTTGTAACTTGAAGATTTAGGCAGTGAATTTTTCATGGTGCAGAAGTTTGCCTACAATATTCCCAAGAGGTTCGAGACCTGCTTTACTTGTTACCATGAGACTGCGTATGTGCTCATCAAACTCTCCCTCTTCATTTTCAAAGGAAAATATTTCATTTTTACTCTGAGCATGATTTTGCAGTGTATTGGTGTGTTCCACAGCAGATCTTCTTCCTACAGCAAGTGTGCTGCAAATGCTGTAGAAGAAGCTTGTGGAAGCATCTTTTGCTCTATTATTTCTCTCATTTCATTCTCATTCATTCTTTTGCTTCCATTTTGAGAATGATGATGTCCTTCACATGTTTAAAGTACTGATTCAGATCACAACCTTGGTATTAGTCAACGTTTTTGCTCAGTCCTTGGAGAGGTGCTGTGATTTTTGTGGGAATATGAGCATAAATCTTGACAGGCAGGTCAACAATATTTTCAGAGGTTTATACTTCTATTTTATTAACTACATTTACAATGAAAGTTTGGTCTGTTGACTCCTTTTTTTCTGAAATGTGATAAAACCCTGTTGTTTTGTACTAATTTGTATTTTATGTTGCTCATTTTTACCTTTTACTCCCATTTCTTGTGAGAATTGACCTGACTTGAGAATAGCTTATAGATGGCTGTAAGTTTCAATTCTTAGCAAATTTGTTATTTGACACAAAACTGTCTCCTCACTCTTCTGCAAGTCACTTATTTGCCTCAGGTCTTGCAAAAAATCAACTCTATTAATGCCTTCCACTTATCTGGGTCTTTGCCTGCCTCTTGTTCCAAGTCATTGTATACCACTTGCTCCAATACTCTGTATGTTTACAATGCCCACAGGAATGGAAAACCAGACAAGACATCGTAAACTAAATAGTTTCCTAATTAACACATTTAATCTAAAACACCCCAGCATCTCAGCTTGGGGGAAGAAAGGGGAAGGAGAAATGTGCTATCCTTGAAAATGCTCTTCCTGTGTTTATCTTGAAGACACAATTATTTGAAACTATGCAAAAATACAAGGGCATAATTGTACTGGAGTAGCTGGAAGGTTGCTCTAACTTATACCTCTGTAACAGTTTGAAGTGTGTCTTGCTGTACTTATACCCCTTTCAGTCACAGCTCCTTCCCTTTTCCACTGTGCTTTGTTGCTTTCTTTTCAGCCATTTAAGACCAAGTACTATTGTCCTCTTTGCTGCTGCTGCTGCTGAAGCACAGCAAGACTTTGAAACAGTCTCCATGACAATCAGAGATACGCAGCCTGGATCTTAATAGGGGCGACACATGACTGTGGTCACATCTTGCAGAGCAAGGGTATGTATATGCTGGTGCTGAAGGATACGGGTTAAAACCTGCTGGTCCCTCCCTCCTTTCACGACCATGCATGGTGGAATAGGGAACCCTCTTTGCTCTGTGCATCCACCATATTCCCTTTTCTGGACATGTTCCTCAGGGGCTGATTTTGTCTGGTGTAAGTTTTAGAAAGGGATGAGAAATATTAATGGGTGAATGATTATAATATCAGAGAAAATGGAACTGAAAGTGCAGTGCGTAGAGATCAAAATGAAACAGTATCTGGCTCAGAGCTTTTGAATGATATCAAAAAGGGAATTTATTTCTGCTTTTTATGTTACTTGTTGTTACTTATGGAGTTGAATTCTGGAAACATCAGTTCCTGCTTATTATGGCAGTATGTTGTGTTTTGTTCAGTGTTTTAATGTAAAATGAGGTTTTAAAATACAAGATGTGCTAGTTTTATGGATATCATTCATACAGAACAAAGTATTCAAATGCTATGATTTACAAAGTACTGTGGATGACAGTAGACCATTTTTTTCTTGGCCTTAAGATGTTCAAATAAGGACAAGTGCTGCAGAATGAAAATGAACATGAATTCTCTCTGATTAGCAGAATGTGACTACAAATTTTTCTGCATTGTCCATGCTAATGTCTTTGCCCATTGTATAAATGTGATAAAACAGCTTTAGGCTGATACTATTTTAGTTATCATAAAATTTCCTCTTCAATGCAAACTTCAGTCACATTAGTTTGAGAGTCTTTCATTAGCAAGTTCTCTGTGTCACATTTCACCCAACAAACATAATCAAAAAGTATCTTGAATACTGAAAGACCGGTTATTTGTATGTTGTTTTTTAATGAACCATGTGCAAACAGGCATCTAAAGTTAGTGAAGGTGAGAACTGTATAGCATGACATATGGTGAATAAAATTGATAATATTGGAACAGTAATGAGAGCTATGTGATGCTCATGTATCTATTAATATCTGTATCCACATACACCCCCATGTATTCTAAATATATGTACAGTAGCTCTAACATTCAGCAAGTAAAATGAGAATCCATAATGCAGTAGAATGGAAAGAACATGAAAATGGAAACAAAGGCAAAGCCACAATAAAACTGAAGCAATCAGTGGGAACAAAAGAAAAAAAGATACTTATTAAAATTCATTCTATAAAAGGAGGATTGTGAATGTAGGGAGATATTTCCAGTGGGAAAATGTTTGAGAAATCCTTCTTGGGTTCTCTGCAGCAGATGAAATATCTGACCTTTCATGTGTACTGTGACTACAAAGGTGGTCTCTGAAGAGAAAGGAAGTAAGACAGGATAATGTTGAGCATTTTAGGATGAACAAAAGCATTTTCTTTATCTTTCTTAACAAGCCCTGACAATGTTAGTCCTAACACTTCAGAAAATTCTTCATGTCTACTTTGACCTTTGCTCCTTCTAGATGCTTTGACCACCTTTTCTAGTGTATCAGCCCTTATGTTTACTGACTCCTGCCAAATGCTCTGTAGGCTTCCTTATTATGTATAATTTCCTTTTTTTCCCCCAGCACATTCTCTAACAGATTTTAGTATCATTCTGAAGTTTCATCCATTTCTTTTAACCAGACTTCTATTCCTTTTTTTCATTAAAGAACCCAACTGTACCTGCAAATTCTGCATCTTCCTTCATGCTGGAAATAGATTCAGAGAGAATCTGAATGAGGTCTGTATGAGAAATATCCAGAAAAATCTCTTGAGAGCTTGAAATAATTCCAGTGTAGAAGTTACTGTAAGTACTGTGTTGCTAGGAAGGAAATAGGTCCTGTGGAAATAGGGCCTGGTGGGACTGAGATTTGACCTCCATGTTGTAGGGTAGTATCTCAAACAAAGAGTACGCACACCTGTCTCAAAGCCAAGAGAGCTGGTTGGGAGCCAGGTGAGGGCAGTCATAGGATGAGCCCAAGGTACAACCAAAAGAGTGAGGGAAATGGAAAGTCTCAGCAACTTGAGAGTGGAATGGATCTCTAGCCAAGTCCAAGCTGTGCAGCTGTCAAGTCTATTATACCTGTCCTTAGATTAAAAGTGGACCAGAGATAAAAGTCTTCTGGGTCCCTCTCATAAACCATTTTTTGGAATGATTTTTTTTTCCCCCTATTCCTGCCTCTATTTCCATTCTTTTCTTGCTTGCTGATTGCACCTTTTCAATGTTTGTGTCACTTTTGTGGTCACTGCTCACCCTATGCATTTCTAATTTAATCACTCCTTGGGCACCAGGTCCTCTAGTGCTCTCATTTGTGCTGCGGTTCTTTGAACTCCCCTGTGATCTGTGAAAATCTCAATAGAAATGAAGCAATACCCCCGCACGCATTACACTTCAGTCTTGCAGAGAGTGGTTCTTGCTGCTCTGTTTTGCTGCATCTTTGCAGATGCACATACAAATTACATTGACCTTTTCTACCACCATATTTCTTAGAAGCTTGAAAGTAACTTGCTGGGTTTTATCCTCTTAGTCCTTACCAAGTTTCTGTCATCCAAGCACCTCCCTCTTGTAGAAACCATCTTCCATGCTGATTTTCCCCTTCTCTTGTGCTGATGTCCTTCACTGCATTTTTCCAAGGTGATTTTTGTTTTGTTAATTTTGGCCCGTGTTACTAATTACTCTAATCCCTCTGTCCTATTTCTCTGACCTCCCTGTTTTTCTTGTCTCTTCTCCATTTAGTATCACCTGTGAATTTCATTAGTATGCTGTTTGCTCCTCTTTTTAGCTCATTACTGAAAGTATTAAATAAGGAACAACCCAAGACTGATCCTTAAATATTTACCTGTCCTCCCTATAAACTGGTATTCTGCCATGTGTTTATTAGCCTTGTTTTGGTCTTTCATTCCAGACTTCAGACCAAATGAGAATTTTTTTTTGCACAAGTAGATTCAGTTGAGCTTTTTAAGCATGTTTTTGTGAAACGTGGGAAGCAAACTTCTATTCTCATGCTCTCCAGTTTTATGTCAGTGTAGCTGTTTGGCTTTGAGGGAGAGGATGATCAGACCAATTGTTCAGAAAAAATATGGCTGAAATCCAAGAGTATTACATTTATTCTGTTCCATTCATCCATTAATTCAGTAATTCCATAAAAAACTGTTACCTTTGTCAGGCAAGATCTATTCTTTAAAAATCCTGTCTCTTATTGCTCATCATTGCATTATTCTTTGCTAATGAAGTGACTATTTCTTAAGACTTTTTCTATTGTTTTTTGCCAGAGTTAGAAGCTAGATGTAAAGCATTGTAATTAGTAAGATCTTTCTTCTTCCTTTTATAAATGCTGAGACAGTGCCACATTTGCTTTTCTGTTCAGTGTTGGGAGAAGGGCAGGTAAGGGAGGAGTTGTCTCCTTCCCCTCTTGACTGAGCACCTCCATGTGTGGGGTGTGATTCCAACCATGTGATGGTGCAGGAGATGCAGTGCAGTGTGGCCATCCCTGCTGCTTATAAGTCTCAAGACTCTGCAAAATAATTTATGATGAATGTTTGTCCTGGTTTCAGCTGAGATAGAGTTAATTTTCTTCATAGTAGCTAGTATGGAGCTATGTTTTGGATTTATGCTGAAAACAGTGTTGATGATAACCTAGAGATGTTTTTGCTGTATAGAGATGTTTTCGTTATTGCCGAGCAGTGCTTACACAGAGCCAAGGCCTTTGCTGCTTCTCACACCACCCCACCAGTGAGTAGGCCGGGGGTGCACAAGGAGTGGGCAGGGGACACAGCCGGGACAGCTGACCCCAACTGACCAAAGGGATATTCCATACCATATCATGTCATGCTCACCATATAAAGCTGGGGGAAGAAGAAGGAAAAGGGGGGACATTTGGAGTGATGGTGTTTGCCTTCCCAAGTCACCATTACACGTGACGGTGCACTGCTTTCCTGGAGATGGCTGAACACCTGCCCGCCCATGGGAAGTGGTGAATGAATTCCTTGTTTTGCTTTGCTTGTGTACATGGCTTTTGCTTTGCCTATTAAATGGTCTTTATCTCAACCCATGAGTTTTCTCTTCCGATTCTCTTTCCCATCCCACCTCAGGGAGGGGAGTGAGCAAGCAGCTGCGTGGTGCTGAGCCGTTGGCTGGGGTAAAACCACGGCAACATTACAGCAGCTTTCAGAGAATCCAGGAAGAATGAATTGTATCAGATTTGTTTTCTTAGCGTCTTTGCTTTCAGTTTGTCACCACTGATTGATTTTTGTCAGGTGAAGTGCCGAAGGTCCCTAAAAGATGTGCTACCAAACCATGAGTGTCTTACGCCTGTTTGCCTATAGCAGAAGATGCAGATATAAATGATCAAGGTATGCTTAGTTTAAACACTACTCGAATTGCCTCATAATTTCTTCCTGATGTTCTCTGCAGTGGTGTCCAAGTTTGAAAGGTAGATTGAGCAATGCTCCTGATGTTACTTTTGATCTTATTACGACACAAGCTGATTTTTCGGTTCCTCTGCTACACTGTACATTTGGCCACTACCAAACATCAGCAAATACAACCTCATTTTCAGTGGAAGATCTTAGTCCAGCCATTCAAAAAGAAAAGTAAGGTTGCCTTGAGATAGACCAGTGAAGGTGTCTAAGAGGCACAGCTGACTCCCTGGACTGGCTTGAACTAGTATGTGCTTCCTTTAGAAGAACATCTTTCTCCACTCCTAAGAGAAACATTAAAAGACCTGGAGGGCAAGTTCATCCAGAGCTACATGTCCTAGAATCCTAATCTAGGATGTTATGGACTCATCGGAGTACTCACTTCACAAAACATGATTTACTTTGGAAAATTAGGTTTATCCCAAAAAATAACTTCCAATGTAACTTAGCCCTTTGTTTTGTTGTTGTTTTTCTCGGTGGTGCTGAGCAGAGCTTTGCACTGGTGTCCACAGCTGTGCAAGTCGCAGCTGGAAAAGGACATGGGCTGAGGTTTTACTGAAGTTTTGTATCTGTGAATATGTCATGTTTTGTTTTGAGATTGTGGGTTCTAGACATGACCAGACATGTTCTCTGAACCATGGCTTTTCATTTACCTCACCCTCCACACCAGGAAAAATGTACTGTTATGACCGAATTATTTTTCCTTTCCAGTGTCTCACAAAATAAGAACTTTAACAGCAAAAAATGCAGTTAGCTGCTACTGAGCTCCCTAGTAATCTCAGGGTGAGAACCCACATTTAACAGTAGCTTTAGCTAGGACAGAGAAATGATTACTTTGCTTTGCATTATGAAGTTGGATCGTTCAGAAGTGGATTTACATCTTGCTCCGTTGCATCCTGATGTAGGAAGGACAGGGTATACAGCTAAGGAAAGTACCCACTGCAATGTTATCTAAACATATCATTGATTGTGAACCAAGACAGACTAGAACCTTGGCTTTCAAAAATATTAGAAAATACCATTTTTGTGTCCACAGTCTTTCAATTTACATATGTTTATTTCTAGTTACAACTATGTATATATCTCTATATATTTATCTGAATTGAACTGCTTTTTAATTGGAATCAATACAATGTGTTGCCTACCTCTGGTTCATTGTGTCTGTTTCATTGTTCTGCAACCAAAGCCTAAATATAAGTCAGTTCATTTTTCATGGTAAGCATATGATCAAAGGAAGATCAAGCAAAATCTGAGTTCAGGCTGTGTAATTTTTGGCTGATCATAACCATATATTTTCCTCTATGTTGAAACCAAGGTCAAAAGAAGTTAGCTAACTGTCTGTAATGTTTCCTTTGCATCAACTGGCAATTCAAAGGTCTCCTCCCAAATCAGAAATAGACTCTCTTTGCTACCATGGGCCAAATTAACCAAAGGTATCATTGCAAAATAATCTTACAGGCAGAAACAGAGAGTCCTACACAGACTCTACCTCAGTCTGACAGTCTGCTTGGGTTTTTTTTTTCTCCTGGTCCATTTGTGTCAGCAGACATCCAGCTAAGTGGATTGTAATGCAGGACAGGGGGCAAAGTGCAACAAGACCAGAAGTTGCTTGCACTGCTTCTGTGTTTTTGCACGCACTACTTTCTCTAAGAAGTAGTTGGATCCTAACAAAAGCTGGGAACGGGGATCAGATCTATTGTCAGTCTCCTGCAGTTGGCGGTACGAGGTGATTCAGATGTAAGCATTATGAACTATGCAGTAGGCTGATCATATGGCCCACACATTTGGTATTATTCTAATCTCTGAAAGCTAGATTGTTTTAAGACATGACATTTAACATCCCCGCCATGCTAATGTTGTTAGCATTAACTGTTATAGCCCTGGATATAGTTCTTGTGCAAATAAAAATCTGATTCCTCCTTTAATCTTGCTAAGTTGCTTAGAGCCCAACAGATGTGAGTAATCCTAGTATCATAAACCAATATGTACTTTATAATCAGGAAAAAATGCATTTTGGTCAGCAAATATATTGAAATTTAAGCTTCCAAAAAGGTTATAAACAACAATGTATAAAACAGGATATATGTTGAGTGTATAACAGCAGCTTATAACATGAACATTTGGAAGTAACTTCCAAATTCTCTTCAGAAGTGGAAACAAAAATGGTAAAAATATTTCAGGCTTCACAAATATGAACATTGATTAAACCAATAAAGAAAACAGCTATAGGATTGTGAGTAAATGAAGACCTCCAGAAGCTGCTTTACATGCAGATAACTGAGATCACATATGTACATGTGTAGGGGGAGACCTCAAAAATTCTTTAGGGAAAATCAACTGGCAGCATGGTCTCCTAACAGGATTGCATTTCCCAGTAAATCCCATCAAATCTCTGAAATCTAATAGAGGCCAGTGACTAGAACAAAGATAAAATGTTTCAGGTAAAATGACTATCAGAAAGCGGACCAGAGCAATACCATGAGAATTAATGTTGCTCTCAGAACAAGGAAGGTGAAAATTCTGTAGCCTGGTATGTAGTAAAAGGTCCACAGCTTAAACTTCCTGGAAATACTAGTCTGAGCTGAGCTGGCAATAGTTCAACCATTTGTCCTTCTGGTGTAGCTAGAGGCAATGCCCAGGCTCTGCTGTGAGCAGCTGGGTCTCACACTGAGATGCCTGAAACCAAGTTCCTCTCCAGCAAGGTCAGACTTGGAGACGCCAATAAAGCGTCCCCTCTCCCTCGCTCTGTCCGTGGAGTATGGTCTGACTTGCATTCCTGTTATGAAGAAGATCCTGTTTACAGTATATTCTGTGGGCATCCAAAATGTGATCATGTATGTTTCCCAAGCAGTCTCCTTCAGACTACATTTGGGAGGAGCAGGTGCAGAGAAGGTTCCTATATTAAGTGGAGCACTCATAGCATTTGAAAGTAGGAGATGGAGAGCCATGGGACAGTAAAGACACAAGGGCTATTAATGGGTTAGAAACCACAGAAGGTAAGGTAGGAATTAGAACTTCTCCCCTCAAAAAGATGATGGGATCAGTAGTCCAACTGAAGTGCATCTACACCAATGCACGCAACATAGGCAACAAACAGGAGGAGATGGAAGCCATTGTGCAGCAGGAAAACTATGATATAATTGCCATCGTGGAAACATGGTGGGATGACTCACATAAAAGGTCTGCTGCAATGGATGACTACAAACTCTTCAGAAGAGATAGACAAGGAAGGAAAGGTGGTGGGGTAGCCCTGAATGATAAGGAGGGTTTCAATTATTTAGACCTTAATAATGGTGATCATAGGGTTGAGTGTTTATTGGTAAGAATCCGGGGAAAACCAATAAGGCAGATATTATGGTGGGAGTCTGTTATAGACCACTCAACCAGGATGAAGAGGCAGAAGAAATATTCTATAAGCAGCTGGGAGAAGTCTCAATCTTGTTCTCATGGGGAATTTCAACTTACCAGACGTCTGCTGGAAATAAAATACAGCAGAGAGGAAACAGTGCAGGAGGTTCCTGGGCTGTGTGGAAGATACCTTCCTGACACAGCTGGTGAGTGAGCCACCTAGGGAAGGCACCCGTTGGACCTGTTGTTTTGAGCAGGCAACTCAGGAGGACTACAAAGATGTTGTTAGGCTATGCAAGGAGAAAATTAGAAGAGCCAAAGCCCAACTAGAACTTAATCTGGCTACTGCAGTTAAAGAAAAAAAATAGTTCCTATAAATACATTAGCAACAAAAGGAGGACTAAGGAGAATCTCCATCCTTTATTGGATGTGGGAGGAAACAGTGACAAAGGATGAGGAAAAGGCTGAGGTACTTAATGCCTTTTTTGCCTCAGTCTTTAGCAGTAAGACCAGCTGTTCTCTGGGTACCCAGCCGCCTGAGCTGGAAGGCAGGGACAGGGAGCAGAATGAAGCCCCCATTACCTAAGGGGAAATGGTTGGTGACCTGCAACACCACTTAGACACACACAAGTCTATGGGGCCAGATGGGATCGACGCAAGGGTACTGAGGAAGCTGGTAGAAGTGCTCACCAAGCCACTTTCTATCATTTATTAGCAGTCCTGGCTCACCAGGGAGGTCCCAGTTGACTGGAGGTTAGCCAATGCGATGCCCATCCACAAGAAGGGCTGGAAGAAGAATCCAGGGAACTACAGGCCTGTCAGTCTGACCTCGGTGCTGGGAAAGGTTATGGAGCAGATTATCCAGAGTGCCATCCATCATGTGGCATATACAGGATAATCAGTGAATCAGGCCCAGTCAGTATGGGTTTATGAAAGGCAAGTCCTGCTTGACTAACCTGATCTTCTTCTATGACAAGGTGAGCCTCTAAGTGGATGAGGGAAAGACTGTGGATGTTGTCTACCTTGACTTTAGTAAAGCTTTAGACACCGTTTCCCACAGCATTCTCCTGGAGAAACTGGCTGCTCATGGCTTGGATGGGCATATGCTTTGCTGGGTAAAAACTGGCTGTATGTCTGGGCCCAATGAGTTGTGGTGAATGGAGTTACATCCAGTTGATGGCCAGTCACAAGTGGTGTTCCCCTGGCCTCAGTATTGGGGCCAGTTCTCTTTAATATCTTTATCAATGATTTGGACGAGGACATCAAATGCATCCTCAGTAAGTTTGTAGATGACACTAAGGTGGGTGGGAGAGTTGATCTGTTTGAGGGTAGGAAGGCTCTGCAGAGGGATCTGGACAGGCTGGATCGATGGTCTGAGGCCAACTGTATGAGGTTCAACAAGGCTCAGTGCCAGGTCCTGCACTTGGGTCACAACAACCCCATGCAGAGCTACAGGCTTGGGGAAGAGTGTCTGGAAAGCTGCCTGGTGGAAAAGGACCTGGGGGGGGTGGGGGGAATGTTGGTACACAGCCGGATGAACATGAGCCAGCAGTGTGCCCACGTGGCCAAGAAGGTCAACGGCATCCTGGCTCATGTCAGAAATAGTGTGGCCAGCAGAACTAGGGAAGCGATCGCCCCCCTGTACTCAGCACTGGTGAGGCCATATCTCGAGTACTGTGTTCAGTTTTGGACCCCTCACTACAAGAAAGACATTGAGGTGCTGGAGAAGTCCAAAGAAGGGCAACGGAGCTAGTGAAGGATCTGGAGCACAAGTCATATCAGGAGCGGCTGAGGGAACTGGGGTTGTTTGGTCTGGAGAAAAGAGGCTGAGGGGAGACCTTATTGCTCTCTACAACTACCCGGAAGGAGATTGTAGCAAGGAGGGTGTTGGTCTCTTCTCCCAAGTCACAAGCGATAGGACAAGAGGAAATGGTCTCAAGTTGCACCAGGGGAGGTTTGAATTGGATATTAGGAAAAATTTCTTCACCAAAAGGGTTGTCAGTCATTGAACCAGGCTGAGTTGAATCACCATCCCTGGAGGTATTTAAGACGTGTAGATGTGGTGCTTAGGGACATGGTTTAGTGGTGGCCTTGGCAGTGCTATGTTAACAGTTGGACTTGATGATCTTACAGTTCTTTTCCAACCAAAATTATTCTATGACTTTCTGGGAGAAAAATAAGGCCTCATCTACAATAGGAAAAAAACCCATAATCTAAGTACATGTTAATTGACACACAGTGAAGACATGTTGTAATTCCATTATAGACAATCATCTGTGGATTTTTTGACATTTGCGGACAGAAGAGGAAACTAAGACACCTGCCACGTTCCTATTGCCTCTGTATCATAGTCAAGCATAGACTTTGGCACTTCAGAGAGAGTGTTCATTTGTATCTTCCAGTACTCAAAGGTAAAAGATTTTACTAAGAAAATTGTATGAGTACAATATATTAAAAATAAAGCAAAACTGCAGATTCACGCTGTCTGCCATGTGTGCTTCAAGAAGCCTGTAATGGTTAAAATCTATGAAGACTGAAGGATTAGAAATTCAGTCAGAGCTAACCAAAACTCCAAGAGGGTACTTTGATACAGAACTCAAATTTCCCAATGCAAATAGAAGAGATAGAGTACTTATAAAATACAGGCACTAATTGAATGAGATTGGGTCCTGCCCCTTAATAAATTATCGTTCATCTACTGAGGGTTCATAAGTGTGTGTGTGCATGCTCTTAGTCCTCCGTGTCTGTAAGATAAAAAATGTGTTAACTTAAACCACCTTCACAGAACCGAAGCTGGTGCGTGCTGGTTTTCAGCTCAGCAAGGAGCATGTGTATGCTCAGTAACAAGTGGTACCTTGTCAAAGTGCTATGAGCTTTTCACAGATCTCAGATTATACAGCGATAGGTGTACTAGAAGCTGAAGACACAGAAAACTTTCACTCGGCTAAAAACAGTGCAGCTCTATTGATACGATGCCAGCTGAAGATTAATCCTACTGCACTTAGAGAACAGAGATACCTATTCTGGCTTCTCAAGTTAAAAAAAAGTTCAAAAGAAGTAGTAACTACAGGTCCTTTTTCTGACTTTTGTTCTAAGACTCAGGAAAGCTGGTGAGGGGCAAATAGTGAACACTTGGACAGGCACAGATCAGTTAGAGACTTTCAGCACAGGCAGATAAAAGAAGTTCCAACTTAGCCATCTTGATTAATCTCTCCCAGGTGGAGAAAGTGAGAATGGAACATGGGGAATGTGTGGGCATCTTTCACGAGGACTTCTGGATAGCTTTCAATGCCCACTGAGTAATCTGTAAGGTTAGCAAATGAATGCTGATGATTAAATATTCAGTTGGTTTGCTAACAGAAACCAGAGATGGTAAATGGGACAGAGGGGTAGAGAGAGACAGTGGGATTAGAGTGACAAGTGGAAATATGTTGTGCCTGTTCTGTTTCTGCTATATATAGGAGATAGCAGTTATCTTACAGAAGGAAATGTAGAACAAGATGTGCGGATTTGGAGATGATGTGGAACTGACAACCTGAGAAATATCATCCGTAAAGGAAGTAAGTCAAAGATGCTGAGAAATCTGCCTTATGTTTAGGATATGAGGGATGAGCAAGCAGTGCAAAGCAAGATGGAGAGACCAGAATATGGTGGTGCAAACTATGTTCATTTGCTCATTTAAAATCTTGGATCTTGTTGCAGGGAAGTGGCTGAGAAACCAGAGGGGTCACTCGGTATGTACATTGAGGGAAGAAAGCCCAAGCCCAAATAGATCATCAGGACACATTTGCAAAGAGCTAAAAATAGGAGAAAAAAATTAGTTTTCAGGTAATAAAGAAAGTTCTTAGAGTTGAAGAACAAGTGAGTGAACATCCTTGGAGTCCTTAGTCACTTATGCAGAAATATGCCAAATGGCTTTTCATTAGTGGCAATGGTAATTAAGAGTGCAAGAGCAGCACTGCACTGGAGACTCAGCAACCCCCCAGGCATCTGGCATCAATACCTGACAAGAGGCTAAGAAAGCATTTCAGATGACCATGAAAGGAATCTGAAATTATGTAGCTAATGCTTTCAATGCTTTATTTGGATATCAGCATTTTAAGACCTTTTCACCTACACCAGACCATATATAAAATAGCTTATGCATTGTTCAGCTGGAAAAACAGATAATATTCCCTTGAGTGCATATATGCCATTTGCATGAATTGCATGCCCCGGTGTAACTTAGTCTGATTTAATCTGACTTCACTGTCTTGAAATCACAGACCTTATTCCTCTACAGCTCAACAAATCTGAAGTGCATCCAAGGCTTCAGACACAAAATTTTCAGTGGAGTGATTGTCATTGGAGCATATATGAGCTCCAGTGATGGGAAAATGACACATCCAGCCTACACAGCTTTCCCATTCACACTGCAGGGATTTGGGCTCAGACACAGGGCCTGGAAACTCTCGCGGAGACTCGGCAGTGGCACTGAAAAGGAGGACGGGAGCAGTCAGGCCGGCTGCCTGCTGAAGACACTAGGAAGAAGGTGAATGAAGTTTGCAGTAAGAAGAGCGATAATGACCAAGCTGTGATAAGGTAAAAGGAGAGCACCAGCCTGGACAGAAAGAAGGGATGATGAATCTTCTGTAAGGCTTTTTTCCTAAGATATTGACTATACTCATTGGGATGCTGCCCAGCCATCCCCACAGACGAACATGCTCCATTGACACTGATACGTCTGTGCTTCCTACTCATCTTTTCTTAGACAAGGAGGGTTATGGCAAAATGAGGCTGAAAAAAAGGAAATCTGCCATTTTCTGAGCTGAGAGGAGCAGTGCCAGGATCAATGCAGCATGAAACAATCATCGGACGTGGCCTAACAGCAGTGTCTGTAGTCTCCCTTGCAATCCTTCTCTGCGTTCCTGGGTTGTCTCTGGAAGCAAGGGAATGATTTCCTGTTGTTACAAGAAATACCCATCAAAGTGATTTTAATGCAGAAAAGCAAAAATGGCAAAGGGGTTCTAAGGAGCAAATGACATGAACTCTTATCTCAGGTACAAACAAGGGAATTGCTGCTCTTAACACTGTGGGTCGGGGTGCTCATGTGTTCCCTTAGTCTTCACTGATCCATGGGCAAAAATCCTGGTAAACATTGTGTTTAAGACAACATCACGAATGGCTCTTTTCCACCCACAAAAGTTTTGTGGTTTCACATTTCATGTTTTACATCAGTCCTGTCTGGGTTTATCCCATTTGCTGTCCTCAGAAAGCTCTCCCAAGATCCTGCTGCCTAGTAATGTCACTAACAAATCAGAGACATGCAGTACTTTCTGCTCAATTAAGAACAGGAAAACAACCCTCATCCATGCCATATCTAGCTTGTCGCTAAGGCTGGTGCTGAGCAGTTCATATGGATGTTAAGGAAAGACTACAACAGGCAGCTATAGAATAATGTCTTCATAAAATACATTTTCTTCTCATCTTTCTTATTCAGTGACACATAGTCATTGCCCAATAGCATTTGGATTTATACCTTTTTTTTTTTTTTTAAAGAGGAAAGCTGCAACAAACTATGTGTGTTTGCTTCTACACAAATGAGAGGGATTTTTTGGACTCTCTCTGTCATAAAATGAAATCTTTCAGCAGGGAGAAATCTTGCAACTCCAAGCATGGTGCTTGCCGCCCATCCTGTTCTTCCTTCCCTCTAACTCTCCATGGGACCCTATGTGTTTATTCCCAGTCACCAGCTAACTGTTCTCCATCTCTGAAATATTAAGTAATGGCATGGAGATCTCCTTTTGTGGAGATCACTCTTGTGAAATGAGGAGGACGTCACTCCAGTGACCCGACTATCCAGAGACGAGTGGGGCAATGAGAGCTAACGTGGCAGGGTGGCTGGGTTCATTGCAAAATATTCACAGCTTTATACCCTCTTTTAGGTTTGGGGTAGCCTGTCAATTTGTGCTGTATGTGTTGTCTTTATACTCTGTATTTCCTCACAGATGCTGGAATCCAGGGGCTGCTCTTCTTTTTCCACTGGCCTTTTCTGTGACCTTAACTAAAGTGCTTTACCTCACTAGTTCTTTAATTGAATTGTGTTCTTGTAGAATATGATCCCTCTTTAATGTTTCAGTATCATGACATTGACTTGAGGGGGACTTTTAACATCGTAACATAATTAACAGTAATGAAATGTAACTAGCTGAGAAGAATCAAGCAGTTTTCTTATGGCCTGGACTTTAAACATTTTGCATTCCATGATGATCTGAGAGTTGGCCATGTTTTCGAGGAAAATAGAAATGGATTTGTAATGTCATACACTGGAAAATCTTTCACAATAATGCTTGCTTACACACTTTTAATATCACTTCACCCTTCATGCTCCTGTAGTCTGCCAGTTTTACACAAATCTAGTCCTGTCTAATTTTTTCCTACAAAACAAGCTATTAATAGAAGATGGTTTTGCTGCTCCTCTGCAATAATCATTTGTTTGCACACAAAGATTACTTACAGACTGTTCTTTTTTTTTTTCTTTTTTTTTTCTTT